>JAQGBH010000934.1:0-39628 GCA_034698265.1 Sminthurinus aureus | reverse complement strand
CAAAAGATTTTTGTGTCTACATAGAAGTATCCTTGCTAAACAAAAGTTCATTTCGTTAAAAATTCTAGAGTATATTATGTTTCATGAAAAAATCAAAGAATGGTAATTGGTAATAATATGATTTGTTATAGAAAATATACGCGCATTTTGTATGTTATAATCTGTTATAAAAAATATTGTGTTTTGTAAATCACACAACATGTTGTATGTGTTGTATGTTGTATGTTGTATATACATGCAGTCATTTTTTATTACACAGATTCAATATTCAATACTACAAAATTTGTAGTATTGAATATTATTTTCCATTGATCTTTTCTATCGTCAATCGTAGTTATTTTATTGTACTATTTTTTGTTCCTCTTGTTTCTTTTCCGTTTTTATTAGTACTCTGGCTCCGTTATAATATACTAAACGTAATTACTATTAATTTTGGGATGCAAAACAGCAAATTATAACATGGAAAAAGACAAAGAAAAATGGGATTCCAAAGTAAGTCATCATTATTTATATTGTTAAAATCTTCACATTACATTATAGAGACAAATTTCCTCCCGGTAAATACACACATGCTAATTTTAAATTAAACTTTCATATAGTTTGAGATCCTCACGGATGAAAAAGAGGACAAAAAAGTAACAAATGAGACCAATGCCAATGATGATGGTGATGACTCCTCTCTTCTTCTTGATAGTGGGGAAATATCCAACAAAGATAATTTTCTCTCTTTTATGGAGGCCGTTTGGCCTACAGTTGCAAATTATTATTTTGAAGTTGAAAGGGAAATTTCGGCATCTATCCAAAGAGCAAACCAAAATCAATCTCAACACGCCACAAAGAAATTTCAAGGAAAATCACCAAACAAAAATGAAAATGATAAAGAAAATCAACAAGTTTCAAATAAAACGGATGACAGTACTTTTCCAGTGAATACATGTTCAGAACTGGAAACATATTGTTTTGACTGTAGTAAAGCAGGAAAAAGGGTTAGTAAAACAAAGACTGAAAAAGCTAGAACATCAAAATCAAAATCCAAGACCAAAGATGTGCAAAAAGTTGATTCAAATCGGAAAATTGTACAGATTGAAGATACACTAGGGAAAATAACTTGGGATGTTGTTGAAACGGAGATAGTTCCATCAGTATCATCACTAGTGAAAAATTCATCAACGGTTCCAGCTTGCCTCTCTACAAATACAGGAAGTTCTCATAATAATTATCTCCGAATTGAAGACTCTGTTCCAATATTGACACATGGAGAAACACAACATGCTGGACTTCATCTCTATACCGATTCACCAGATAGTATTCCACCATTTGTTCGACAGGCTTTAACAGATGCAGATACTCAAATTCGTCAAGCCCTCTCAACTTGTTTTAGTAAAGTATCAAAATCCTTCACAACATCTTATCCTCGTATTCGAATGGTTGTGAACAAATCCTATCAACAAATAATTCATACGATAAAATGTGCCTATCCAAATATCAAGTATTCAACTCAAAATAGTTATGATAAAGTTCAAGGTACTGTAAAATCCTCTTATCCAAAAATTCGTAAAGTTGTTAATCATTCCTACCTCAAACGACCAACACTTTCATCATGCTATCGAAAATTTCGGCAAATTTATACATCAAGTCATCAGCAACAACATCATCAACATCAACATCATCATCATCATACTCATAATTATCATCACCATCCATCAAACTCTACAACAGCTGGATCACAAAATCAAAATCATAGTCAAAACTCTGCACAACTTGCAAAAGCATTGACAGATGCAAATTTTGATGTAAGTCAACGGATTTCAGGAGCCAATGCGGAAATTTCTCAAGCTCTTCATAATGCAAGTAAAAAAGTGAGTATTGCCTTAGGCACTGCAAATCTAGAAGTACTCCAATCATTAAAAAGTGCTAGTAATAAAGTCTCCAAAGCTCTTGTTAAAGCAAATTCGGAAGTTCTTGAAGCTTTAGCAAGTGCAAATGATGATCTACAAAAATCCTTGACATTGGCTCAAAATGAAGTACTCAGAAGTTTGGAATCAATCAAAAAGGAACTATTTAAAACATTATTTGATCTTCATCCGTCTGTCCTTCGGAAAATCCTCTTTGCCTTTGAAGACTTGATGAAGGAATTGGATAAAGCAAATTTAGAAATGCTTGAAACATTATCCAAGGCCAGCTCTTCCGTTTGTGAACAAATCTCTGTGGCACATGCACAATACTCGGAGGCAAAGGTGAATGTGAATTATGAATTGTCACTCCATCTGGCAAAGGCAAATAGTCAACTTCTCCAAGTTCTCATTACCGCCAATAGTAAAGTGACGGATGTTTTGGAGAGAAACAGTGAAAAGGTCAATCAAATTACTTCTCATTTCAAAGGTCAATTTGGGATGAATAATAATACCAACAATAATAATAATAGTACAACAACAACAACGATAACTTCTGGTGCCCTTCTTCTCCATGCAACAAATCCAGAGACTTTGGAACAAAAAGTATGGAAAGTGATTGAAAAGGGAGAACCAGAAATTTGGAAGAGCTCTGAAAATGCAAGCTTCACCATTGAAGCCGCAGTAGAAAGTACGGACAGTCGCCTATGGAAAATTGCAGATGAAGCTGATAACACCTTGAGGAAGACAGTGGAGGTTGTAGAACAAAAATTATGGAGTTCTATTGGTGCTTCGGAATGGAAATTAAAGAATTGTGCGGAACGTCTAGAAGCTCGTTTGGCAGATGTTGTGAGTCATCTAATTGAATCTGCATGGAATGCAGTCACTACCTTTGTCCAAGAAAATTATGGGCGACAATTATTCAAAGAGTTTTGTAAACATCAACAACAACAGCAGCAGGAAAAATCAAAATATGATCAAGATAACAAAATTCATAATCATCAACATCAGTTTCAGCAGCAAAAGCGACTCCATCCAGATTTTGAGATGAAACTTCCTGAAATAGAAGGAAGAGGAAGTGTTCAAGTTCTTGTGTGTTATAATAATGAGTACTATGTTGGATTTCCTGATGATTCAGAAGAAGAAGAAGAATTTGATCAAAGTATCCTCCTCCATCGTCGATCTTCTGAACTTGACCTCACTTACAAAAGAGAGAATAGGAACAACAACAACAATAACAACAAAAAATGTATAGAACAAGGACAACAAAAACAAAGTCAAAAGATGATTGATATGGAGAAAAAATCCGATCAAGTTCAATCTGAAATGCAATTGACTGTTTTAAAAGCTTTAAAAGAGAAAAATTCATCAGAGAAATCAACCAGATCCAAATCCAAAGTCAAGTCTGAAAAAGATGCAATAATTGCTGAAAGTAATAAGGAGAGTCAAGATGAAGATGAGGATGGAGAATTTGTCAAAACTCTTACGGCATGTTGTGGTAGTTTGGATCTTGTAGCTGATCAACGAATGCAATCACTTGCAAGCGCCCAAGCGAGACAAGTCCTCAGTCAACATGATAAAATGGAGACACTGGAAAAACAATTTAAACATTTATTAGCAGAATCACAAAATCTAAAAAAAACTTTAGAAACTGAATTAACTCAACAACCACCAAGTCTTCGAGTTTCACTAGCTTCGAAACCAAATCTAAAATCATCGAAAAAAGAAAAATGTAGTAAAACTTTGATGAATAATGATGATGATGAAAATGAAAAGGGAGATAAAAGTATAATTTATAAATCCGAGTCAACTTTGAAGAATGAAAAAACACTCAAAGAAAATTCGTTGAAACCCACAGAAATACTTTCATCGAAATGCAGTAATAATAATCATGATAATAATAATAACATTAATAATAATGTGATTGCAAACCTCCCTGAAAACATAGAAAATGATGAAAAAATATCAACAACAATTTCAACTTCATCTCCAAAAATCAATTCTGTTATGGGACAATACGACAAAAAATTGGATGATTCAAAATTAAATCAAGAACAAAATGGTGACTGCAATGACAATAATTTTAATGAAATATCGGGTGGTGGAGAATTTCCAAAAATGTATGAAGTCGATATGACTGATCTCACATCATCATCCATTGATGAACTAGACTTGAATCAAAATTGTACTACTACTAATGGCATCATTTTCTCAGACCCTGATCATATATCCTCTTTAAATATTTTCTTGAGAGCTAAACCACAAAAACCATCATCTGAAACACTATTAGTAAGCATAAATTCTCAGATATCTGAGTGTTCAACAGAAAAATCCGAGTCCAATTCAAATTCAAATGTGATTCCTAGTATAGAAGAATTGTCAATATTATTTCGTCAAAATCTTCAAAAAATTCAAGATTCTCTCAATAGGATAAATAATAAAAACCCTATAGATAGAAAAAATGAGGCTGATGGAGATTTGGAAGACCTTGAGTTGAATTCTGACCTATCGAAATTAGAAAGTGCCCAATTAATTGAAGAATGTCATAAAGCTTGGAATATTATTACTTCAACTCATCAGCAATCAGCATCCTCAAACACGACTAGTGTAGTTCATTCAGAAGATCCAAATTTCCAATCAGCTCCGTATTTTAGAAAAATAGTGGAAGAAGAAGAAGAAAATGCACAAACGAATATTTGGATGAATGGGAATTGGCTTCAATCTTTTCCAGCTCATCAACAATGGAATTCTCCAGAATATTTTACCTACAAAAGTAATTCAGTGGGAGGATTTCCTTACAATAATTTAAATCCAGTCCAAACTTTACAAATCAACCCCAATGAAAATCAAATTGGACAAAAGAAACACAATTTAATTGGACTTCCCTATGAAATTCAAAACCTGAAATCTGATGAAAGTGATCCAATTTTTGCAAAGTATGTGCTCATTTTATTATTTATTATTATGATCTCAAAATTAGAACCATTTTTTATTATTTATTCTCTCTTTAATTTTAAATTTTCAATAATTCGTTTTTTTTCTATAGTATTCAGTGGGAAAGTGTATGTAAATGTGATAAAAATAATGAGGACATACCTTCTTGTCCCATGACGGCCTTTTGTTCGGATGATCTGGCAGAGGAACAAAAGCAACAGTCAAATTATTATTCACAATACACTGATCCAGCACGAGAAAGTTGGGCAGAAGAGGCTTCTGAAGAGGAAAAGAAGGGCAAAACGACTCGCTCTGACTCCATCCACATAAATCCGGATAAACTCAGTACACAATCTTTGAGTTCAATTGAAAGTGAACTTTGTATTGATGGCAAAGGATCCAAGAGTAAAGTTGAACCGCATGATGTGACTCCTGCATTTTCATGTGAATCCTGTTCAACTGAAACAGACACCGTTCAAATTGAAGAATCTGATTTGAAAAGTTCAATAAATCCAGAACTAAATAGTGCACAAATTGTACAGGATGAAAAGGAACAAGAATCAAGAACAATTTTAAATGACACGAAAGAAAGTGCTGCCTCAGAGTTGAAGCCAATAATCATGGAAATGGATTCATTAACAAATGTACAAAAAAGTAATTCAACCAGTTTTCAAACTCAAGAGATGGCTATGGAAAATTCACTTTCACACCCATCGGAAAATGGAAAGGGGGAAAAAGTTGAAAGATCCTTGTCAAATTTCTCTCGGAAAAAGCAGGAGCAAAATTCCACAATCGAGCTTCAAGACAATGATAAAAAGTCCAGTAGTTCTAAGAATCTTCCAGTACTTTCCAAACCAACTAATAGGAAAAATAAACACAGTAAAAAAATCAAGGGATCAAAAAATAATAATAAAGAGGAGCGACTTTCATATCTAAGTGGATTTAAAATTTCAGTAGAAAATTTATCGGACTCTTCTGAACCACCTATTGAAAAGAAACAAATCAAAGACTCAGATGCACAGACAAGTTTTCATAATGAAGAAAATGGAAGATTTGGAAAAACAAAAAGATCACTATCAAAACTACGTCGACTTCTCATCCCGCCCACTGCTCTCGGTACGAAATATTACTTTTTAAATCATCATGTTTCATAATTATTTTTTTGTGATAAAAAATAAGGATTAAAAAAACAAAAACTGTGAATAATTATGTCATTTCTTATTTCGTAGGTTCAATAATTTGCAAGAAGATCAGGCGAAGAGGGCAAGAAGGACTTGTAAATTATCACTGTTGTCCCTTTGTATTTCATTCAGTACGAAAGTGTTGGAATTCTGAAAGAGGAAGAGGAGAAGGAGAAAAAAGAAGGAGAGAAAGGAGATATGATAAAATAAATTCAATATCATCATCATGTTCATCTATAAGGATGATAAAGGAGGTTCAAAATCAGCTCAGTATACCTGGAAAAGCATCCAATTCCTGTAGGAAAATAAATAGAGGAAAAATGAATAATATGGATGTACCTTGGTGCTCCATGTCTCGTTCACTTCCTTCATTATCCCAATCATCCACGAGGTTGAGTAGTAGTCGCAATAATAATAACAACAAAAGTAATCATAGCATAGACAAACTTAAACAAAATCCAAATGTAGTTAAAAAGACAATGAATAAGGTTGTATTATCACATCATATAAATTTGAAGTCGAGATAACCCGTTTTATTTTTGTCATTGCATCCATTTTCTTTATTCACTGTTTGCATTCATACTCGTCAATCCAATCATCAATCATTATGTATCCACAAGTCTTCAACCATGTTTTATTGCATACATCGAATTTTAAAAATTCTGGAAATTTGAAAAAAAAAATCATGATGACACCTTCCATTTTCAATTTTTTTACATGGAGCATATAGAAATTTAATTTGTCATTCGTCAAAGTCAAATATATACAATATATTATGTACTATGTGTAATGTGTATACACAATACACACACAGGTTTTTTGGAAAAATTGCGAGTTGTGAAAATTTCGTAGGAAACAAGGCACATTCACATTGTATATTATTATGTACATAATATATAGTAAACAAAATACAAAGCAACCCCTCACACTGCACTGCAGTTTCCCCTTTTGGGGTATATATGAAATATGAAAGATGAAACTAAAAATGAGCAGTCATGATTCATGAAGTTTGTCAAATTTCAAAGGAAATGTCAAGTTATAAAAATTATAAATGAGCAATTCAAATCCAATGTAGCTGTTTGTTTTTCATTTTGAAAATGAAGATATTCGACGAAACATTAATAGTGAAGTGAACAATTTCCCGTTGGCGTTGACCAAAAATTCTCAGTTAAATTCTTCCCTATAGTCCATAATATTTCAAGCTTCAACTGTCAAAGTTTTGAAAATGGCATTTAGCGAAAAATCCAAGACCGCTTATCACACGGTGAAAAGTCAGGCAAAGCCATCAACAACCCGTGGACCTGATCCTTTTTCAACTAATTCACATCCACCGACTGGTAAAATGCAGAATACCTCCACACGGACAGAAATGGCGTCTTTACCAACATACAGACCTCATTATGTAGAACCAACAAACAAACATAAAATCCTAAGTCGGCCGTCCTCGGGACCCCCAGACACTGTTTTTGTCTGGAGTAATTCTGCATTTTCTCAAGGCGGTGAGACAACTTCCACAAAACTGTCTTTGCCAAAAACTTCATCATCTCATTCAAAAGCACATACCGCCACATCCAGTCATAAACCTGAAAAGTCCGATGCTGTAGCTACAACTAATCCGTCAGAAAATCCAAGTCGAAAACCAATGTCTCTCATTTCAACTCAAGTCCATGTACCCACAAGTCGTAGGATTTCTCCTACATCCACAGTAAAAACAATTCCATCAAATAAGGCAACGGATGGTGGTTCAGTTACGACGAAAGATGGAGCAACATTACCCGCATCCCTCAAGACATTTGCAGATGAATCCGTCATCTCATCTGCTCAAATTTCATCCAGAATGCCGGAATCTAGTTTTTCAACTTTGAGGAATTTATCCGTACAAAAATTAAAAGGGAAAAGTCCATCCCCTTCACCTGCTAAAAATATCAATGCCAATAACAATGGCAATAACAATGCAAAACCTCAAACACCTAGTCCATATGCACATGTACACACCGGGAAATCAGAAGTTCCATTTTCTGGAGATCCGCCATCTAGAGCACAAACAGAAACACAACCACAACCCTATCAGCAGCAACAACAACAACAAAAACTACCACCAATGCAAAAACAATTAAATGTATCTTCCGGAAAATCCGAAGCTCCCTATGGCGGCGATCCACCTTCAAGAGCACCCACCAATTGGTCAAATAATTTTAAAAATTCTGCTACTCTTTCCAGTAACAATGCAGTTAATCATAATATCAGTCAGCTAGCCAATTCAGCAAATAAATCAAAACTACCGGATAAAAATAAAAATATTCGGAAAAGTATAGTTGGTCCGATGGCTGAACAATTCATTGTGTCCACAAAACCAAGGCCCAAACAAATATTTTCTACTATTACTCAACAACCCCCACCAATGACAATAGCAGATAATAATATAGCGGTCACGACTAATAAAATTCGAACAACGGATTTACCACCAGATCTACGAAAAAATCCACAGACTGAAACAAGAAAAGGTTTGTAATTCTGCATCATAATAATAATTAATAATTAACAATAGCAAATTTTTTCTCCACCTTTTTTCCATTATAAAAGAAAATTATGGAACGACATATTATTTAATATTTGTTATGATTTGTTTATTTGTTATTTGATATTTTGAAATGAAAATTCTGTATTTTTGTTTTAGATCCGGTACAACAACAACAACAACAGCAGTACTTACCCTCTCCAAAGCCTCATACAAATGAAATTCTTCTAGGAGATCCAACTCCAGAGGAATTGGAAAACAATCAGTATTATCCATGGGGAGAACCTCCATACAATGCGGAAAATTTGAGAAAAATTCTAAAACCAAATACACCACCTCCGGTCCCACCCGTCGCACCCGAACAACTCGATGATCAAGCACAGAAAAACAAAAGTGAGATAATAGATGAAGAAACGAGTAACAGTAATAGCAATAATGGTCCATGGGGTCAGAGTGCTTCACGTCGAGAGGTTCGTTACATTCCACGGAAACAAACCCAATCCCGTCGAAGAATGTCATCTACTTCCTCCAAGAAATATAAAAAACATCGGAGGAAATCCTCATCCAGTCAACAACAAGATGAAGTACAGTCCAAACTTGAAGAACTTCCTCCTCCGGGTCAGGAACCGCCGACAGTGGACCCAAAATTAGGAAGAAAAGTGGTCACTACTATCTATGACAATAATCAAATGGACAATTCAAACCCTAACCCTAACGGTGCAACTGAACAAAATCAGATTCAGAATCAAATTCAAATACGATCACCACCAACTCAACAAAACCAACAACATCAAAATCCAATTGACAGTGAACAAGAGACACGAAATGTATGGGAAAATTCAGTGAAACTGAAGCAAAAAGAAGTAGTTAAAACTGGACAAAATCCACATCCTAATGGAGTGAATAACAATGATCCTCGAAGATTTGATTCAGCTTTAAATTATGATGCACAGAAAGGCGTAAATCCTGCAGTTTATACAGCTCTTCATGCAAAAACGGCAAAATCAAAAATGACCAATTCTCAACAACAGCAACAACAACAACAACAACAAAAGAATAAAGTACATTTTTCCTCAGCAGTTCCACAAAAGCCCATTTCAGCAGATATTCAGCTAAATGTTGTTGGTAAAGGGGTAATTCCAGAAAAAACGGGTTCAAATGTTCCATATTCTGGAGATGCACATTCCAGAGCTCCAACTGTTATAAATCAGCCTCAAGTTCCTTTGTCAAAATGGAACAATAGCAACAGCAATAGGACGGAGCAGCGAAAGCAAGTAAACTTTGCCTTTTTCACCCACAAAACAAAAAACGAACAGAACAAAGAATAAACAAAAAATTTAGAGAACAAAGAAAAATAATAATAATTTATTATTTGTTGTTAATTGTTAAACACTTAAAAATTGATTTATAATTTACGAAACAAAAGAGAAAAATTGTTTTTCTTTTTTATTTCTGTACCAAAAAATGTAAAATTTACATTGACATTGCTTCTTTTTTCTTTTTCCTCCACAGTCTTTTACTCCCTCTGGCTATGAAATTGAGGCTTACAACAATGATAACAACGATTCCTTGGATCCGAATCACCCTGGTCATGATTCTCGGATTGCAGAACGTCAAGCAGCCGCTTTAGTGTCCAGAGAATCACTGATTGCATCCCCAAGGTACTCTGACTATGAAGTGAATAATAATTCAAACGCAGTACCAGCTCCCGTCCCTCAGGAAATAAATAATGAACCCAGTCAAAAGGTAGCTTATAGAAATCCAGTTGGCCAAAAGAATAATGTTCCAGTTCCAGCTGTTGGAAATCCAAGTCATATTGGAAGAGGGAGTCAGTTTTGGTATTTTTTACTGAATTTAATTACTTTTCTTTTTTCTTTAAAACATAAATAATAAATAGAAAATAATAATAAATAAATAATAATTGTTTTTTTTTTATTTAATGAAGGTACAGAGACGGTCATGCTCCGAGTCAAGGTCAAAACTCCATCACGTGGTATCCAATCTCTGTGATTGCTCAAAATTGGATAACAAACGTCTATTTCAGTGATCTGGATGTGCAGTCGGTTCCTCCTTTTAAATACCCGTTGAGAGTGGAAGAGGTTCATTTTGATGGCGTGATCAGTCAAAGAACTTTCCTTACTCTCCTCAGTCGTCTCAAAGAATTAAAAACATTGGAAGTTCATCTCTCCACACTTCATCATCTAAATCTAGATCAATATTCTGTAGAGGCGATTGAGCTGCCAAAACTCAAGAGTTTGGAAATTTCCTCTCGAGGTTTTAGAGAGGATGATACGAATACGTACAACATGTCTAAAGTTATTGCCAACAGTATTCTTCTCTTAAATCTGGAGTACCCGATGCTCACCTATCTTGGTGTATCAATTCCCTATGTTCAGTCACTAGAGAGGAGACTCATGCACGCCATCTGGCAATGTATGCTTCATCATAGAAAAACTCTCCTCACCTTCAACATTGAATGTGCCTTTCAGGAAAATATGAATGGTAGAGCACCTCGACCCTACATTGATCCCGCGATCATTGAAATGGATATCACAGGAGCAAATGAAATCCGCCTATCCAGTTTCCACATGTTCTATTGGACAAGACTTGGAGGCACTGAATTTTGGAGGAGATTTCTGAAAACTCAGGAAAAATTGGAATATCTACAATTTTGGTGTGAGGGTCCTCTTTACTACAAATTCCCTTATGATGTGGTCAAAAAGAATTATTATCAACTGTCAACACTCTCCATGAACATTGATGTTCGCTCATATCCAGATCGTCATAATAAAGTACCCATTGACTTTAACGTCTTTAATCGAATCCCATCCCTTCGAACCATCGCATTAAAAGGATTTCTCTTTGATGACAACTTTTCTCAGTCCCTCGCCGTCCCCTCAAGAAATTTGAATAAACCTGATATAATAAATTTACAGAATCTTCCAAGAAGACTCGAAACTATTAAAATCATGAACTTGAATATTGACAAGAATGAGGTGAAGAAACTTGTACTGGATAATTCCAAATTGAAGGTCCTTTACCTGGATAATATTGGCACCACTGGAAGCCTCGGGATGACGCTGGACACTCTCGTCTCTCTCTTGGAAAAACCAGATAGTTTGATGGATAAAATTGAAATTTTTGATAGTTTCAATCGTCATAGTTTGGAAAATCGGGATTTTGATATGATGGCAGCAAATGCAAATGCAAATACGGCCAATGCCAATGCCATGATTACACCATCAAAGAAAAATCTACGAACCTCTTTGAGTCGACGGGGAATAAATCAAGGGTATAAATTAATTGCAAGAATACTACTGAAGAAGGAGAGTAAACCTTCCTTTAGAGCGTATAGGACAGGAAACGGTGATTTTGAAATCATTTATGAGGAGGATGAAGAAGCTGAAGGGAAGAGTAATAATAAAAAAGGAGTGGATTATGACGATGGACAACAACAACAACAACAAAAGCAACAGCAGCAGCAACAACAACACCAAAGATACAATGAAGTCGGTTATGAGCAAAATGAAGTAAAATATCCACCAGCACAACAAATACAACAGCATCATGATAAAAATAATCATTATCAAAATCATCAAGCTCAAAACCACCATCAACAACAGCAACAGCAATATCAACACCAACAAAAAATTCCAAATTATCCCAAAGCTGTCCCACATCCAAATCAAATTCAAAATTCATATCCTCCTCAAAATCAAACTCAACATCAACATCAAAACCAAAATCAAGTCCACGGACAGTATCAAAATCAACATCAACAGCCGTACAATACTAATAATAATGATAGGATGGCTCAATCAAAATATCCAGGTGAAATTCCACATTTTCCAGTGAATAATCAACAACAACATCAATATCACCCGAATCAAATTCCACATCCAAATCACCCGAATCAAATTCCACATCCAAATCAAAATCCATATTCTCATTCGAATCAGAATCCACATTCGCATCCGAATCCGAATCAAAATCCACATGAATATCCGCAACAGCATCAACATCCACCACAATATCCAAATCACACAAACCATCCTTATCCAAATCCGAATCCAACTGACGCGTATTACAACGGGGATCTGAATTCACCACTTCCATCAAAATATTATTCACCAGCTCAAGATGACAGAGGACAGAATAAAGTATATAGTATAGGTGGTCGGAGAGAATCAAAATCCATTTATCAACCCTCAGCTCCACCACCACTAGCCTCAGCATCCAGATCCAATAATTCAAGTAGAAGAAAGTCCTCTTCATCTTATGGTCGACGGAAATCAGGGAGAAGATGAAGAAATTGAAAAATAAAAAATCAAAGTAGACTTTTAAATAACATTAAATTTTGAATTGTAATAAAAACAAAAAAAAGAAGATTATTATTCATTATTGACAATTGGCAGTGAATGAAAACCGAAAACTAAAAATCTTTTACCTTGATTTTGTTTAAAAAAATGTATTTTATGAGACTGATTTTTTAGCATAATAATAATAATAATTTTTTGTTTTAGAATTTTTCAGAAATTTAAAATATGATTTCTGATTTCTTATTATGTTGATGGTCTGTGTACAGGAATGAAATTGGCTTTACCACCATTAGCATGCTCATTAGTTGACTTTCTTTGCATGGCTCTTGATTTTCCTCTGGAACTTTTTGGAGTGCTTGTAGAGGTAGGAGCGGATGCGGGGCGAGTGCTAAAACTTTGAGCTAGCTGATTTTCATAACTTTGTTCAGGTGGGATTGGACTTTGATTTGGATTGGATCCTTGAGGTGGAAAAACAGAGTCATCCGAATAATAATCATAACGGTTCTTTGGAATTTGTATGGGGTTTGCTCTGGACATGAATTGTGTTCTATTACTATCATCAATTGGGAAACAAATTTCTTCTTTTGCTTGTGACTTTTGTTGTTGCTGCTCTTGTGCTAGTTGTTCTGGTGTACAGGGAACACATTTTTCTTCCTCTTGTTTACCACTTGCTCGTATACTAGGATGCTGATTTTTGCCACGTTTGTTGTTTGAATCTTGATATGGTGGATAATATGCCTTTGGCTGAGTCCAGTGTTTTTGAACGGGAAGAGGACGAGCGGAACTGGGTGAATTGGCATTAGTTGAATTTGAATTTAAATTTAAATTTGGCGGTGGAACTGAGGTCTGGTTTCTGGGTGGAGGAAGGGGTGGCAGTGGCATTTTCCCCGTGTAATGGGATGGTGGTTCATTTTCATACTGCTCAACATTTTTATTATCATTACCTTGTAAATGTTGTGGAGGATGTCCGTGTTGCTGCTTTTTTGGAGGTTGTGGTCTTTGTGTATGTTGTTCTTGAACTAGATTCTGATTGTGGTTTTGATTTTGATTTTGATTTTGAGCACCATCTTGAAATATACCTTTGGATAAATTTCTATTGTCCTGTGGAATTGATTTGGATGCTGTTTTCAGTTGATCATCTTCACATTTTGGAGGTGGTTCACAAAAAGGGATGGCATCACTTTGAGTACTTGTATTTTTTGGTTCATTATATTGAATCCCTGAGTCCTCAATCCCTTGAAACTGAGTACCCTCTGTAGTGCTTGGTGGAATGGAGCGGGCCATCATGACTGTAGGTACATTGGGATAAGAATATCGATTTGAATTCGAATTTGAATTTCCATTGGCACTGATACTGGAACTGGCAATGGCACTGGCATTTCTAATTATTGGAATATCTGGAGTTTGACTGGAAGGGGCTAAAATTTTCTCAGAATTTTTCTCTGTATCATTCCGTTTAGAATTGGAATTTGACGAGTACTGTGCTGTGGAAAGTTGAGCGATGGGTTCTGGAGTACAAATCATGTGGACTGCTTGTGGAGGTAAACATAGTTCAGTGGCAGCAGTATTATTAGTACCCGTGTTTGTATTATTCGTATTCGTATTATTGCCAAATTTGGACTTTTGTGTGGGTGTGTACTGGCTACTTCCATCTTGTGGAGCATATTTCATAGTCTCGGCATTCCGTTTATTAGCTCCAGGAAATGATTCATACTGAGTTTGTTCACTCTGAAGGATTTTTCTACTATCCTGTGTAGCTTCATCTACAATTTGCCTTTCAAGATTTCCAAAGGCATTGGGATCGTAAAATGGTTTTTCCAGTGAACCTTCTTTATTATTTTTCTGTCCTTTGTGCGGATGTTTTTGAGGGAGGGGTGGAGGAGAGGGTGGGAGTGGTCGAAAAGGCTCTTTTTCCTTTTTTCCTTTCCCCTCTTTTCCCTTGTGATGTTTCTCATGCGGTTTTGTCATGCCTCCGTTGTCTTTGCCTTTTCCTTTCCCTCCATTGTTACCCGATCCAGATCCAGATCCAGAAGCAGAACCAGTAGAATGAGAATGAGTTTTATCAGATTTATCAGACTTTGATAACTTTTTGGTATGATGGGCAGGATGAGTATGATTATGAGGATGAGTTGGAGTAGGAGGATCTATATCGCATTTTCCAGCAGCACACTTATCTGGATTATCCGCACAAGTCGCTAGATGGAGAATATGGTGCGTGTAGGAGGGTGCTCGAGGGATTTTTGAAACTTTTGAATGATTGTTTGTGTCATCTGATGCAGAACTGTTTTTCCTTGAATCTGTATCCCTGTCTCGAGAATTTTTCCTCGATGTCATTTTATTACTTCCACTTCAACTCCATTGTCACTCATCTTCCTTTTCCTTTTTGGTCTACCACCTGAAGTAAAGGAGAAACAAATGTCGGTGGAGTTAACTACAAGTGAATTATATAATTTTATATAGAGATAATAGATCTTAATTATTATTATTGAACTTCACTTACTGATACTGTCCAACCCATACCATACCAAAGATGATGAAAAACGGAGTGCTCAGGGACACCAGTACCACTGAGCTGGTGTCTCTCAGCTCTCAGCACATTTTGAGTTAGAGTATTTTTACATTTTAGAATTTTATAAAAACTAGTATAACTTTCAAAAATTATGGACGTTGATGCAAGTCAAATGAACTGTGGAGGAATTTTATTTGCTACATTTTATGTATAAAGAAAATATCTCTGATTCGAAATTCGAAATTCGAAGCAGACATGATCTCAGGGTTGTTGAAAAAAGGAGGGATAAATTAAGGTGGTGTTTTTGATTCACAAATCGTGAATCAAAAACAAGTGAGATTAAAAAAAACTGTAGCAACAGATATATTTTTTGCTCGCACATTTTTCGAACTGGGTCATAACTCCGAAACGCGAACAGTTATGGATATAATATAATGCATGGCTCAATCGACTGGAAATACGGTTTCCGGTTTGATGGAGTCCAAGTTCATCAAAATCCATCACTCTTTAATGGAGTTATGGCCGCTCAAACCCTTGCAGTCTTAAGTGCAACATCTTGTAAACCCTCCTTATTATTATTATATATTCTATACTTCTATAATACATCTGTTGCTACAGTTTTTTTAATCTCACTTGTTTTTGATTCACGATTTGTGAATCAAAAACGACACCTTAATTTATCCCTCCTTTTTTCAACAACCCTGAGATCATGTCTGATTCGAAGACCGAAAACATCACACAATCATCTTTTTTTGTCATAGATACTTTGAATAATCACTATAATAATTAATAATATATATTATAAAAACAGAGAGCGACGAGAAGAATATGACAGTTTTTTTGCTTCTCTCCTCTTCCTTCTCGTCATTGATTGATATCATTGCATTGACGTGTCATTGCATTGCATTGACGCGGAATTCAATTTCGATTGGTCGTCAAAAATTTAGTATTCACGGATCAAAAATAATGACAAATCGCGAATTTTGAAGTTAGTATAATTTTGTAGCGACGTAGATCGTAGATAGCATGAATCAACTCCAGACACATTTATAATTTTTGTCATTTGTCTTTTTATTTGTCAACATTATTTTTGTGTATGAATTTTTTTCAGTATCAGTACAAAGTACAAAGTTGAAAGCATCTTCACTTTATCATTTATAACTTTTTCAAAACAACCACAACAAAAAAATCGGATTTACAATTTGAATGAGAAACTTTTAAATCCACAATTCAACAATAACAATTTATGATGTCAAATCCAAGCCACAAGGTAAAATATCCTTTCAAACTTCAAACACTTTACATGCTACCAGATGTTCACCTTTTTATCACATATATTTTCAATCATGTATAGGAGATTTTGGAGCAGTTAACTCTAATGGGCTTTTATGGTCCCGATTGGGATTCATATCAAATAAACAAGTCACCTCCTCCTGCACTCTGCAGTTCCAACGTCAAACCCGTTGAAATGAACAAGAAGCAACTGTTTGTAATCAAAACGTGGCCAAAGATTGCAAGTTTCTTCCAAGAAGATGAAGATCCTATCGTCATTGCAAATGCGGAAACTGTTGCCAAAAACGGACAACTTACAAGGGTCTTCCGGGTTGGATTTGATAATGAGAAGGGAACACAACGTTGGCAATTTGTCTTTGAAAAGTGTATTGGTGAGATAATTCTCTTTATTAAATTATTCTTTATTATTTTATGTTATGTATTCTCAATTTACATAACATAATGAAGAGAATCTGTCACATTTTACATAAAAAAGTCCAAGCTTCCCATACATGAAATGCTACTACTGTACTGTGTACTGTACTCTATTGTATTGTAATGTAATGTTGACATGACAATCCAATTAAACCTTATAGACACGGGACTGGATGATTTGAGTGAGAATACGGATATTCGTTGGGCAAGAACGATTCCAGATCCTCTTCCTTCCATCTCTGAAAAATTCTTCTATTCTAGAAGTTTTGATACGGTAAAACTCCGCTGCTATAATGTGTTTTTTTTTTCAAATTGAAAATTTATTATTCCACGCCACACCACACGAAAAATAGCTCTATAATAAGCACAACTACTTTCAATTCTTGTACTTACAGCAAGCTTCAAGTAGTAAATTCAAGTCAAATTGTGAGACTGGAATTGTGACCAATTTTCAAAAGGGATTTCTTCGTGAGATTAAAAATATTCTTGTTGAAGCATATCAAAACCCGGATTCTGTAGCTCAAGGACTTTGTGAAACTGATGATGATGATTCATCCTCCGATAACCGTTACTACAAAGGGAAGGAGTTCCAATTTGAAGAAAATGGACATCACGTCACATGGACGGTTTCTACTCGACAAGTTGAAATTATGGAAACTCCAACTGGAACTTGGTTTGTTGAACTTGATCCTTCCGTGGGAACAGTTACTCCACCTTTTCAGCCCGAAGAGGAAAATTTAGAAAAAAAAATTGAATCTTTGAATCCATTTGAGGATGAACATGTAATTTAGAAGATTTAAAAAAACACTTCATCATTATTTAATAAATAACATTTATATTGTTGAAAATTCCTACATAACAAAATAACTATTCAAAATTCAAAAACATGTTTTTAGGACTATGGCTTAAAATCAGATATAGATCAACAACAACAAATGGATCGTCAAATTGTTGAAGAGAAAATATTGGATTTTGTTGGTGACATCTGGGGGAAGATTAGAAATTTCTATTTGGAATTTCCTGAAGATGAATCCCGATTTGCTACGACTGTTGCAAGGAAAAATGGTTTTCCCACTCAAATCCTTGAGCTCCATTTCGACACGTTGAATGGACGGAATCGATGGAAGTTTGTCTTTGAAGTTAGCGTTGCTTCCAGTGAAATTCCAGCTCGATCATGGGCACAATTGGCTCCCGGTTCAGTTGAAAATTATTTTGAGGCCAGAACTTATGAGTCTTATGAAAAGGTACCACTTTTTAATCACAATAATATTTCATGCATCTCTCGTGCTTATATTTTACCAATTCAATTTTTATGCTGCATAGTATTTATTATTTATCACAGGACGTTAATATTTTTATGTATAATTTATTTTTGTATCATTTGAAATTCAAATTTTGAATTATTTAAAACAGCGTGGTACAAACGCCATTCATGCCGAAGGTGAGGAAAAAAGCAACTACTTTATGGGATTTTACAAGCGATGGTTTCTAAGCGAAGTTCAGTGGAAACTAGTCAAATGTTTCGCTCAAGTTGGATTTTTTACATTGAACCAAACAACTGATACTGATCCACATCATTTCACCTTTGGAAAAGACTTGGAATTTTCAGACAAAGAGGATTTAGTTACGTGGTCATTTTCAGTTCAAAAATTGGCCAAATATCCGCTAAATGATGTTCCACCAAACGTTTGGTGTTATGGAATGTCTGAAAGTTTCTCACCCCAACAAACGGCGCTGACTAGCGAAGGAGGAGCAGAATCAGATGTCTCTCATGATGAAATTGTCAGAGAAATCCCGGAAACTTCAGGTACATTAGATGAAACAGTTCACGACTCAACAACAACTGGAAAATCCGAAGTTACCAAATCCAAATCTAGAATCAAGACTTTAGCTCGAAGTATGTAAAACAGTATTGTTTATGGTCCACTTACTATAATATTTATTGATTATGGATAATTGATGCACTACATTTTAATTTAAAATAAATATAGATAAATGATTTATAAATGAAAAACTTGGCAATTATGTTTCATATGTACTCATGTTATTTCAGATATCGTAAAGCCCGTTATGGAGAAAACCTCTTGGTTTAAAACAAGTGGAATTTTCCGTGTCACCGGAAAAGGGAAAGGAGGGCATAAAACTTCAGTAAAGGATGCTGGAAAATCTCTTGATGACAGTCACGTGCAGGATAAAAAGACAACAAAGAATTCTGGTAAATCCAACAGTCTCAAGAGAGACCAAACATTGGCCTGAAAAAATTTAAAGTTTAAAATAACCAATATCCTGTTTCACTGCACAGCTTTTAATTTTAGTATTTTAGTAGATCCTTTAAATTTCAACAAACCAGTAACCAATATTACGATTTTAATGACTGATTACTGTGAAAAATTACCGTAGTTTGTATGGCATAGTGTGTTACCTTTGGACTTTGTAGTACAATATTTAATATTCAATATTATTTAGCATTTAATACTTGATACTTAATATCATGATGAATGATGAAGAATTATTCATGTACCTTGTACAATGAACATTACTCATAATTCATACAATCAATAATCACGTAGAATCAGAAAATGGTTTGAGTATAGCGAAATTCCACGTCTTGAACTACAATAAGCAGAAAAATGACAGCACTTTAATTATTAATTATACCAACTTATTTAGATTTTAGAGAAAAATAAAATATATCCAGAGTTTTGTACGCTGAGCAATAGGTACCAAAACTTTTGAATTCAAAAACTGGTTTTAATTTCCTCGTAATAAAAAAAATTACACAGTATGCATATTAGATAATTCAAAGTGGTTTCACATTATAGTATATTGTTTATTGATTATTGATTATTGTATATATTGGATTTTGAAAAACTAACAGTCTTGCATAAAATATAGAGGTATGTTTTATTTTTATTTTTTTTACTACTATTTAATTACTAATAATGTCGAGGTTGAAATTGTCCTTGATTCCAAATATTTGTCTGAGGTGGTCCATTAATGTTGTTTAGTGAAGGAGCTGAAGGTTGTGGGAAATTATGAGCAGAGCTATTATGCTGACTCTGGTAGGAAGGCAAATGTAATGGTTGTGATGAAAAATTAGGTGAAGGAGGATAAGTAGGAGGAATATTTACACCTGTACCCGGATTAAACATATTATTGCTATTCATATGCACATTCACTGGCATTGGTGCTGATGATACTGGTGGACAAACAGCGAGGAAGGCTCCTTGACCTTGTACAGGATAAGGGCAATTAACGGTCGGGCTATTTGTATGGGTATTTTGCGTCCATCCAAATGCTGAATTAGTTGTAGCTTGAGGAAGATGAGTGGGAATTCCGACTCCGAACGGATATTGAGATGGAGACACATTCCCAAAAGCTTGTTGTGGATGTGTATGAGGATGATGAGGATGTATATTTGTATTTGGATGGAAATTTTGATAGGGTAACGTATTCATACTTGTATTTGTGTGTGTAGTTGTATTTGTATTTGTAGGTAGTCCAGTGCCACCATAATTGAAAGGAATATTTCCATTACTGCTGCTAATATGCTGACGTTTGTTGATCTCTTGAATGACAAAACTTTCAATGTGACCGTTTCCTGATTCTTTGAGAGCCATCAAGAATCTAGCCCAATCATTTTTCCCACTAATATAGTCATAAGCTCTCTCATTTTTATTGTAGGTATCCAACGGCTCTAACTATAAACAAGAAACAAAATTAAAATTTTCGTTATAAAGTGAGTAATTTTAGTGATATTTTTACATAATTTTAAACTAAAAACTAAAAGTTTGGTAGTATGGTATAGGAAATACTTACAACCAGATTTATTAAATATTGATCCGCTCCCATGCAAGTTGCTAATTGATGAGGATTCACAGTACGTGCAACGAGATATGGACGAAAATCCACAATAAAATTCCGTAATTCATAGTCTTTTACCAATGTCAGTAGTTTTTGATCCATTTTTATTTTATTTTTAATATTATTCAATCAATGATGAAAAAACAGACTGTAGTCTTTAGCCTTTGTATATTCTGTACAGTATTTTACTTATAGTTGATAATTGCTATTATGATATTTTAATTTCGTCAGTCTGCAGTAAATGTCTTTGTTTTCAGTTTTCAATGAAAAATACTTTAAAAACACTTTGAATCGTGAAGAACATGGAATATCCGTATTTACTACATATGTTTTGTACAGGGAAGGGTCACAAGCCAATTTGAATTGATTCAATTTGATTGAACATTTATGCATAATATTTTGTACTATTTGCAAGTTGTAATATTTTATGCCGAGATAAAACTGCTGATAACACATGAGATTTACCATTTACAATACATAATACAGTATGAAAGGATATCAGGATTTAATACATATGTACAAGTTTCCAATTACAATTATAATTTGCATTATGACTCATGTGTGGTGTGTAGATAGTAGATAAAGAGGTAAAACGGATGACGCGACCATTTTGAGATTATATTTTATATATTCTGTGTTGAATGTTGAACATTGAGCGTTTTGTGCGTGTTTAGTATTTTGTTGCCTATTCGTGTATCATTCGTCATTCATAAAAATTAGTACTGAGTCCTCACTATAAAGGTAATTTGTAATTTGATTACATGACTCAGTTCGGCCAGTTCTCAATTGTAGCTCCACAAAAAGTTATACCATTATCCGTGTACTGCGAGTAGAGTGTAGAATGTAGGTTGTAGATAGATAAACCCGTATAAAATACATTTGCTGGCAACTCAAAATTCAGAATCCGTAAACAGTGTAAAGTACAAAATGATGCGGTGCTGAAAAACATTTCCATTCAAGCACTAAGCACTTTCTTCCTTCTTTGTATTTTTATTTGCATTCATAATGACTAATGACGTAGATATCTTCTGTCTTCTGTAGTGACAAACTGTCTCAACCAGAAAATGTCAACTCTTTAGACAATAAATGATGCATTAGTCCTCCATTGTTCATTCACTGTGCACAGTTTACAAGTACTCCCCACGTAAAAACATTTTAAAGCGTTTGGAGTTTGGAGTTATGAAACAAAAAGGCGCTATAATTCTTAATACTTATCATCCACAATTCACAATAGTTTTCTGGTTTCCGGTTAAACGTTTACTGTTGTTTTGTTTCTTGCATTCTCGTTTCCCCTTTCTTCTAAAGTCTCAAGAGTTTTTTACTTTTAAGCTCCTGCAAGTTACTTGAAAGTTCAAAGATGTTTATTTATTAATATTATTATAAGTGCAAACGTTAGTGATTGCCCAAAATCTAGAATCTTTTAAATTTCTTATTGGTTTTAGATTGGTGGAGCTATTTATTTAAAATTCTATGATAGGTAAAAGCATTTCTTTCTATGCATCATGAGGCTTGTCACTTGTCATACTTATCATTTATCATATGCAAAATGTATGATGCAGATGATAATGATACGCAGTGCAGTGTTATTGTTCGGTATATTATTGATTATTGATTATGGTTGGTGAATTTCGAATACTGAATTCTGAACTGACCTAATAAAACCTAAAACGGTTTAGATTCAAGTTTCATTTAATTTCCATTTCCTCATGTCCGTCGTCCATTATTTGTAATTTGTAGTGAGTTATATCTTAGAGCTTAGTATAGACTCTATGGGGGGAAAACATATTCCTCGTTATTTTATTGATGCAAAAAGATACCATTGACAATTGACAATAATGAGCAATTGGTTTTTCATGTCTATTACTTTCATTTTTCATTCTTTTTTTATTGTTGCAAAAGTTGTAAGGCAAAAAATAGTTTATCGTTTACTATGATTTCATCATGTAACCTAATATTATGTAGGGTTCTGGTTTTTGGTGTCAACATTTATGGTGCATGAACGTCCGTGTTTGCCATGTCCATTTTGCATTGTACATTGTACATGTTCAGATACTCTATGAATAATGAAAAAGCATCCCTCCTTTCCGGACCCAGTGACTGACTGACTGAACGAATAAATATTCACCAGAGTAGTAGTATTACCAACTGACGACAAACGATGAGCTAGTGGTCATTCAATATTCAGTTCCTAATGTAAAATAATTGATAAATAGATCTCTATATAAATAATACATTATACACTGATATTATTTGACAACTGGCATAATATATTATTTGCCAGAAAGGTTGTCATATTTTTTTTTTGGCCGTTCCTATGATTTTACCGAATCACATTTTGATTAATGAGAATAATAATATGTCATTTTTTCAATTTTCAAATGGATTCCTTCCTCGTCTATTCTATGGCCTACGTTCTGCATACTATCAATTATCAATTATTTTAAATGACGTAGACGCTAGACACACATGACTTGAAACGTGAAACATCATTAGTATTCATCAAAAAAATTGGTATATGATCTACGTAACGTGCACAGTGTACATTGTACATATTAGGCTAATTTGAAACATTTCATTGTTCGTCGTTCATTTTGCGTGATGTAAACATTTTTAGGATACAGAAGCAAATTTAGGAATGACAAAAAATGGTGTAAAACTTGAATACAACACATCGAAACACAACTACTATCATCTCACAGCACACAGACTTCAATGTCCAAATCCAAAATCCAAAACTCTCAAACTAAAAAGGTAGAGCTTTTCAAACGTGCGTTTCGGTTTCCACCTGGCTGCAGAATGAAGAATGCCAGAATGGAGAATGTACTAGTACCTAGTACTGAGTGTTGAGTATTGAGTACTGAGTGTGAGGTGAGATGTCTATAAATATTATATAAAGTGTATGGTGTAGTGTGGAATCCATTTCCGCCTTCTTTCATCCAGAATTTGACTCTCTCTTGTGTTATGTTATGTGGTCACACAGATATAGTTGTCATTTGAATGGACATCACATGGGTGGATTCTACATTCTACATTCTGCACTCTATATATTGTCTACTATATGTTTATATGCATATAGTGACATGTAATATGTACTTTACACTCTATAATCTATAAAATGGAATAAATGAAGTGAAAACATGAATTTTCTCGGAGAGTGGTACGGAATAATATTGTATTGCCTACGTAGTACGTAATCCTGGCTTGGTTTGGATTGGCTTGGCCTGGTCTAGCCTTGGTTGAGGGGTTACGAGGGCTAGAAACTGGAAGAATTGGAAATGGTTTGGTAGGATTTCCTATTTCCGCATAGCATATGGAACATAGAATATAGAATATAGCATAATATCACCTATAAAAAACATTTTTGCTTTTAGTTCTTCGTTCCACTCTACTGATCAAGTGTAGAGTACAAGGCTCTCCCACACACTTTCACTCACACCTCGCTACAGCCCCAGCCACAGACATGGTTTACAAATGGTCGTAATAGCCCACTTCAGTCCAGGATCAGAAAGGATGGGAGAGATTATAATAGGATGAAACGTCATAATATATGTATGTGTGTAGTCCATGTTTTATTTTATGATGGGCTGTGGGCTTATGCATGTACAATGTACATTGAACATGACTTAAACACACGTACATAGAATACTGAATACAGAACACAGATATTCACCACATTTAAATTCATCCGTAACTCTCCTCACTACTGTCCACACCTGACTATTAAAAAACTCAAAAACCTTGAAAAATGTTATACAGATAGACAGATGTGAAATGTTAATACATCTAAATCGTTTTGGACGTCATCAAAGAACTTTCAACTACCAACTTCATTTTCATTTACTGTTTCGGGGACTGAATTTAAAGTAGCCACAAGTAGAGTTTTACGAGCCGTTGAATCAAACTGTTAAATTGACGCAGTTTGTGGTTCGTAGTTGAGTAATGTTATAGATTCTACTTAATCTTAATTAGCATCAAAATTCACAATATATCATCAACCTCATCATCATCTACAAAGTCTTATGAATTACGAAGAAAAATGGATCACTGTTTCTCGGGATTTTTGTGGAAAACGGAAACCCAAAATTCCTGGAAAATCTAAGGTCTAACAACTTTATTCTTTATTCAATACTCAATGCTCAATACTCAATATTTTATTAGCAGAATTTAAACGCGAAGAACAGTAGGCAGTGAAAATTTCAAACATTCTACTAACATTCTACCACAATCACATAATATTTTGTATAAGAAGTTATTATGTTGTGAATTGTGAACCCCACCATCAAATGCAAAATATTATGGATGATGGACCACACGTGCTCATTGTAGCGGTTAAACCATAAGTATAAGATTATCAGAACTGAGAACATCCGAATTCAGTCATTTGGTATTTAATTTCATGATATTTAAAATCCAAAATCTAAAAAACTAATATTATTATATGTTGCTTTTGTGATTTCTGTTGCAGTTTCCCTTCAGCACGGATGAATTTATGCTACGTGTTTTAGCAAGGGAGTAGGCGTTGTTGCATGTAGGGTGTTTTCGTTCTAGATTCTAGATTCTAGATATTGCAATTTGTCAAAAGATTACTGATATTGGTACTTGCATATTTCACATTTCACCATCCACTAATGTACATTGTATGCTGTATTATGTACACATGCATACATGTAAAATGCAAGTGCTTCGCATCACCATCATCGCCGTTTTGTACATTTATCTTGTCCACCCAGAACTCAGAGAGTTTTCTCACATAACCATGTTATTTTACATTTTACCATACGTATCAAATCAGATCGTCAACATGAACATCAAACATCAAAGTAAAATCAGCAAATCTTTAAACTACGTCATGAAGATAAAGCATTTCCATATGTACAATTCACAAAGTTGTTGTATCTTATGTATTATGTATTGTGTACGGTAAACGGTAAACCCCTTCAAAAGCCATCCACCATTGCATTACATTAAGCAACTTGAAAGACATACACTAAAAACCGAAATTCATTCAGTCATTGAGAAACTACAAACTACCCACATGCTTTTTTACATACATCTAGAATCTAGAATCTAGAATCCAGAAAACAGAGATTGTAAATTGCAATGCATGCAATGTGTCCGCATGTGTATTTTTATATAAGTACAGAGTATAGTAAGTTCCAATTCAAAAGTGTACAAAAAGGTAAATAAAACTACTTTGGATTTGAATTGTACAGTGTACAGTCCAAATTCGAAACTTGAAGAATGAGAAGAATGAGTGTATGTAAATATCTAGAATCCAGAATCCAGAATCGAGTTATTTACTGACTACCGACAAACAACTCATCCACTTTCTCTCTATTCTCTGACAGTTATTTATTTATATATCATCACCTATTTTCTATTTTCATGCATGATAGTTTACCTTGTACCGTATTTCCCAAAATGTTTACCCTGGCCAACTATTTGAAGCCTTTCCTCGGTACTGGGTAATTATTAGATAGAAATTAACTAATTTCAAGTGGAGAAATATGTGGATATAAATACGGTATGTATAGATTATAGATGATAGTTTGTAAACTGGATAGTAGAAAGAGTCACTGAGTCAATGTGTATGTGTAGTATAGTGTAGAGTAGAAGTTTTAAGCGTTGGATTTCAGATGTCAGATATTTTCTGTTGTCTGTTTTATGACTCGACATTCTCACATGTTTTGCCCATTTCCTTCACTTTACACTCTACACTCTACAGTCTACACTCATGCACGGCTTTCATATTATTATATCGTATTATTTTACATTTTACGTCATGTTTCCCTTATATTTTGTATGATACTGTGTTGTATTAAATTATAATTTATAATGCATTTTCGTTGCACTGCATTGTGCAGGGTACGTTACAGCTTCTAGAATCTAGATTGTGTGCATAGTGCACATTAAGCATCTATACGCACGGGGATTTGTTCAAGATTTGTGTTGTGTTATGCTGTGAAAATGAAGCCGTTGATTGGGGATTTTCATTTCCAGTTTCCAACTCCTTCAATCTCAATCCATGTGAATTGTAAATGTTTGTGGATTGTTGATTTTGAATCTTCATCCCGGATTCAGGATGTGTGTTTTCACTTGGTACAAAGTATAAATGATAAATATGCATAGAATATAAAATATAATGCATTCAGCATTATTCGCTAGTTTTTTCCATTCTCCAGTAACAATAAAAATGTAGTTTGTTTACTATTTACACTTTAGCTGGTTGATGTCACCATTTCGTTTCAGGGTTTACAGTTTATCGAAAGACGCTAGATATAACATGAAATGTTGAAGGGGAGCCATTCAAAATGCAAAATGCCAAGTACGTCATTGGTGTTTTGTATTTTGTACGTCGTAGGTTGTAGTGTACATATTTGTACAGTATAAAGTATAACACATGGTGTAGAATGTAGCAGACATGAGGCCACTTCCAAAAATAACTTTTTGAATAGTAATAATGTATCAACAAGCAACTTCATTCCCCATATTGACACTGGCACTGACACTTGACATGACATTTTGTTTACAGAAAATCAAGGATCGAGAATCTAGAATCGAGAATCTAGAATTGCAAATTGTTCATGCGAAAATATCGTTCTTCAAGATGCTATCATTTGATCTACCATCTACCTTTAGTACACCTACTACAGTCTCTCTCCTTTACCTATACCTACGTCTCAAGTTTGTAGTTTCATTAAACTAGAAACAAAGCACAAGAATGTCTAATATAATATTACACAATACATATATGTACAACGTATGTCTGATGTCTGATTCTATTTTTCTGAATCACAAAACATAAACGAGTCGGCATAATAAATTGTAAATAATAAGACGCAATCGGCTGGAAAGTATTTTACGGACATACCTGTTTCCCTTATCAAATTGTGATACAGTTTTGAGATTCGAGATTCGAAATGAAGATTCAAGATAATTCAGTATCAACGAACAGTAGCTTTTGTAGCTTTTCACATTTCACATCAAGAATCAAGAATACTGAAAATATGAAAATGAATTTAGAACTTGAATTTCCAATTTATAAAAATGAGATTCACATCAAAATTGTCTTGCTGAGGAATCGGTATCAAATATCAAATATGAAAAATTCCTTCAGCTCGTTATAAATAATTGTAAACAGTATACATCATTCCATATTCCCCATATAATATATGTAGTATAAAAATGATTATAAAATACGTGATATTTGATATACATTTTATGTACAAAATTTCCAGTCTAGTCAGTAGACAGTAGCAGAACACATTTACAACCAGATACCAAATGACTCTATAGCTTAACTTGGATATACATATATCCGAACCCTTGACCTCGGATATGCTTTTGTGCAATGTACTTGATTGATTTTGTTGTTGATTTTGTAATTTATGCAAAAAAATGTTTATCGGAGGTCCCTAAGAATCAAAATTTCCCTGGATCTACTCCCCGCAGACTCTTCAAATTTTGTACAAATAAGCTTTAGATGCAAGCGGATCGCTGGAGTAAACTTTGATTCCTCAAAGTTGAGCCTGGACGGCCACAGAAAATACAAAACAAAAGGGGGCATGAAAACCACACAGATTTCGGCTTCTAGTGATCCTCAGGGTCAACTAGGAATAACTACAGTTTACTCCAGCGCTCGGCATTGGTATCAACTATTTTTGTACCAATTTTCAAGCCTCTAGGTCGTATGGGGCAGGAGAAAAATCGAAAAAATGTTACTTTTGTGAGCTATCTTTAGAATTTTCTACAGCCCAAACTATGGATTTTAGAGACTTGAAAATTTTTATTATAGGGGATTGAAAGGTGGAGATTCTGAAAAAAATTATATCAGATTTCTCCGAGTCCTCAGGAGCTCACAATTTTGTATTTAAAAACATTAAAAAATTTGTTGCTACGGGTTCGTCCTACATTGAATCACAATCTTAATCATGCTACCAGTTGAACTGTACACAAAATTGTCAAAAACTGAGTCGAGCTCTTCAAAAACTGAGGATCCGGATGGTGAGAGAAACCGGAGGATTTTGACGGGCGCCCATTGGATTTCCTGTTCTCATGGAGAATTTCCAAATGCTGCGGTTCTTTCCAACTCTTCTACAAATTATATTTGTGTGGCTCGAGGTGAATTGGGCGGTGCGGTGATTCCGGGATTTTTCTGGTGGAATTATAGAAGAACGTACATTTCATGTGCAAGACATGCACACAAAGTGAATCCGTACCAGGTTTGACATCTGACATCTGACCTCTGACGCCATTTTGAATTTCCAATTTCCAATTTATTTCACTTTTGTAGTAAAAAAATGTGGTAAAAAGTTGAATCCGATTGGACTGTGATTTGTGATGAGAAAATTCTGTTGTGTGGTATCAGATTTTAGCGTCTCCTCGCGGGTCTTTGTTGTGGATTCCGTCATCAAAAGGCGAATTGGTTGAGGGTGCAGTTGTCGGTGGAAGAGCCGAGAATGGCGAAACTCTGTTCATTGCCCGTCGAAAAGCGGGTGAAATGTACGGGACTCGCGGGGCAGCTGGAAAAATTCACCCGAGTAAAAAACGCGCGTATTTTCCAATCGTGAGAGAAGAGTTTCCATGGCTCACGTTTGAATGGGCCGCCGAATCCTACGAAATCCTCGTTAGTTTCTCTCTTTAATATTCAAAATTGATGAATTGATGAGATTCAATTTAAAAGTGCGATCGGAATCACTTTTTGATTTTTGTACTGCTTTTTGTACAGGTCGCAGCACCTGAAACCTCAAATGGAAATGGAAATTTACCAAACGACGCTTCAATCGCCGAGACAATGCTTAAAAATCCAGAAGAATCATGTGGGTTCTTAGGCAGTTTGTGTAGACGCGTTGGCTCATTTTGGTTCGTGTTGAAGGATGGGATTGAATTTGTGTGCAGTCGGACTTTTCTTCGGTATTATTTGGAGCCGTGGTATGTGATTTGGGATTTTTGGGCCCCTTGGAAATTGCTCTTGTTGTGGGCGTCCTGGATGACTTTTGGAGGACCCTACTGGCTCTTATTTTGGCTCGGGGCTCTGCACTCTTATTGGGCTATCATCGCTGTCATGATATACGTTTAGCTTTTGACTTTGCTTTGGCTTTTTGCTCAGTAATCAATTTTCCCGGAAAATAAATAAAAACTGCAACTCCCAAGGATTTCTGTGCACGAGCAGCAACTGAATATTGAATAAGGAGCAGAAAGAATCCGGTCAAAATGGTGGTAATGTCTAACTATTGTCAAAGAATTCGTACCATAAAGTTGATATTTTTGTCATGACAAATTATTTTCTGGACTTGTGCTTTCGAATTTTAAATTTAAAAAAAAAAACAATCCGTTTTCAAACATTCAAATGAAAGTCATTTACCATTTTATTTGCAAGTAATTTCATTTTTCAGCTCAACGAAAAATATATTTTTCATTTTTTACTGTCATTTCTCTGCTCAAGGTGAATTACTAGATACTAGATACAATAAAACGTCAAAGTTGGGAGTCAGAGGTCAGAATGCCAGAGGGAAGCAAAAAGATGGAAGGAGCACGGAAATCAGTTAACGAAGTTGTGGAAGGTTACAAAAAAATGGAAAATCTTGGAAAAGAAGAGACAATTGCAACTCAAGAGGAAAATGCACCTCAAGTACACGTAAATTACCAAGTTATTCAAAGTCTAAGGTCGATACAAAAAATGACCACTTAATAAGAGGCTCTTATAGGTCAATCCTTTAATTCAAAGTCATTTACTTTCATTAGACAACGGAAACGAAAGAAGCCCCAACTCAACCCAAAAAATCAAAATGATGCACACGAAAACACTCAAAAGGTCAAAGGTCAAATTTCAAAAAAATCAAATTTCAAGTACTTTATCAAAATTGAAATGTCAAATGTAAAAAACTTAAAATTAGACAAAAGCTGAAATAATAAAATAGCACAAGAGTATTATAATTTTTGGTTTATTTCTGATTTCTTATTTGTACAAAAGATTTTGCATTTTTTATTTTATTTTTATTTTTTTCTCGTCGGGTTTGTACAAACTCCGGATAAAATGATCAAGTCTTGAGTTTTATCCACAATTTGGTAATAAAAAGGTCGATTGACAATTAAGAAGACGGGATGATCGTTCATGTATTCATTTTCCTCGGGTTCGCCTGGTGGCGCCACTTGGGTGTGTAAAAATATCCTATCAATTACTTCTGGAATATTTGTGCCTAGAGAATTGAAGGAGATTTCAAGGTGATGAAGACATTTTGAAACGCGGGCATTACGAGAAACTGTCATTCCAGTTAAATCACCACCGTCAAAAATTTTATTAATTCCAACCTAAGATACAAAATACAAAATAAATAAAAATTATTCATTTTTCATGTTTATTATTATTGTTTTGTTGTTTATGGTTGATAAAATTCAAAATTAATAATAAAACTAAAGAGGTGAATAAATCATTTATGACCTTTTTTAATGCTTCGGTCATATCAAAACTGCATTCAGCCCTAAATTTTGGAAAACTGACAACACATGATCCCAGTTGGATCATTTCTCGAGCAATTCTAGATGGCGTTGCCAACTTTTGAATTTCCAACACTCCTCGAAAGTTTAAAAGACCATTTCGCTTTCGTGGTAGAAAAACCATGAGACAAGTACCGCCAAGCTTTAAATTTTAAATTTTAAAAGGTGAGAAAAGAGCGGGATTTTTAAAATTTAATATTTTTTACTGCATGACAAACATTAGTAACATTTTTTATTACTTGATAATCCAGTATGAAAATGTCAGCATCCAATTCTAGTGAATAAACCCAGGGCAAATTTTCAATGCCCCATCCAGTCATCATGTCAACTGGAACAAAATCTCCAGGCTTTTCACTTAGAAAGAACCGGGATTTTAAAATGTAATACGGGATAAATTCATCCATCCACCTCCCTTGAAAATAAACACCACTCACTGCAATTATTTGAGTTTGAGGTCCACTCTTAATTTCAGTTTTGTATTTACGACTGATTGTTTCAGCATTCCCAAGATTTCCGCTCCCACTATTCTCCAAAACCAATTTTCCAGCTTTTGTGCTTTGTTCCGATTCCGAAGAAAAATCGAGAATATGAATACAATTTTTGAAGTGTTTTTCATTTTGCAGGAGTTCTATGAATTTTGGTAGGATTTTAATTTCATTCCGATTGATGTAGATGTCGTGAGTGGAGGAAAATGATGTTTCTTTGTTGGTGGAAAGTGCAGATAAAATTTCTCCAAAGTTGTAAAGAAACTTGGGAACTTCTTCTTTTGTTTGTTCCTGGCTCATTGTTGTTATTGGATAATGGAGCTTTTTTTCTATCTCTTTAGCAGTTTCACCTCGCGCACCTAGTTTTAGCATGAAGGCGCATGCGCCCATACTAAGCGCGGAGTATAGCCAATTTGAACTCTCTGGAAGAACTTTGAATGAAACACCATTTTCAGTTTCCTCACTTAAAGCTGTAAAGAGGGTGCCTGAAAGTTTACAGATGGCCGTTGTTAGCGCCTTTTTTGTCTTGTCTTCTGTTGAAGTTGAGGTTGAATTTGGCTCCACGAAAAATCCTTTGAGTCCAGCTCGGCGTCTAGGGAAAAATTAAATCAAAAAGAACAAAATTTAATTAATTATTGAAGTTTAAATGAGCTTCGAAAAATTGCCAACGTCGAAAATTAAATGAATTCCTATTTTGTACTTTTTTGATTCAGAAGGTCTTCTGCAAATCCCAGCGAATAAAACCATGTCCAAAAATTTGTCCACAATTTGAAAATAAAATGGACGATTCAACTTTAGTTTCTTTATTCGAAGTAAAACTGGACCAGCGGCCTCTCCTTCATTTTGAAACAAGTTTGAAAATTAGCTTAAAATATGTCCGCGTGGCGGCGCCATTAAATTTTTTTTGATTTTTTTAGGAAATATTTTTTTGATTTCTGATTATTACAAAAATTACTTGGAAAAGTTGCAGTCGCAGCTTCTGTCCCTTTTTCATCAACAGTTATTGCTATTTTATGGATGAATTTTGTATCAAACGGTTCACTAGAGGGCGGTGCTGATGAGAGTTTTCCGCTAAATTTCCGTCCTAACTATTCAAAAAACGTAAGGTGTTTTTAGCCCCGTTGGCCACTCATTTTATTTATTTATTTTTTTTACAAAATACAACTAAATGCTTAAACTTTAAACTGATGACTGACGACTGACCTTTTCAAGTGGCTCTTTCATATCCATTTTGAGGTCAATGGTAAATTTTGGTATAAACAGTCGTACAATTTCTTGTTTGACCTTTAGCTGGGTCAAAATGGCGGAAGGTGGGCTAAAATTGTGGAGGCCATTGATAATTTTTGGGAGGCCAGACCAAAATTTTGGTACAAAAAACATGATGCAAAGTCGATCACCCTAAATGAAAAACAAAAGTAAATTTGAAAATTCAAATTCGATTCATAATTTCAAATTCCTCTGAATTCAATTTTACCGCTCAATTTTTTGAATATGACAAATGATAAAAAGTACTTTGTAATCGAGAGCAAAGACATCAGCATCAAGTTCCTCGAGGTAAGTTCGTGGGAAAAAGTAAAATTCTTGAAACATCATGTCCACTCGAATCCAGTCATTTGGATCATTACTCGTATGAAATTTTGCCTTGCGATTTTCCCTAGGGTCAAATTCCGTCTTCCACTGACCTTTAAAATGGCAGCCAGTAAAAATGGCCATTTTGTTCCGCGGGCTTACTTCATTTGAATCCACAATGTGTTTAACTCTGTTGTGACTTGCGTGTCTAATCCAACTGTTGATTTCATCAGTTGCCGCTTCTGGTTGTGAAAAATCTATGGATTTAATTTCTCCCACCAAATCTTTGACCTCCTTTTCAAAATCCGCAGAAGTATGAATATTTTTATCAAGATAAATCCGGTTGAATGTAAGAATCCTGAAATGTCTGTTTGAAGTGAGGGAATTGAATATTTGGCGGTAGATTGAAATCAACAGCATGTCTTCTGCACTCTCGTGTTGATTTTGATTTAAAAAGAACTGCCCACCATTTCCTGCTTTAAAAAGCGCCATCACTGAACTAAGACAAAGTGGTGAGAAAATTATATTTTCTTTACAATTCCTCACCGAGACCAAAGTTTTGAGGAGGGAGCAAGAAAACTCGGATATTTCGTTTATGACGAATTTTGTCCTTTGATCATTTTTGTTTGAGTCTGACTTTTTGGGAGTTGCTATTGATGCTGATTTTGATATGGTTTTTGAAGCTGCGTCCGATTTTGCACTTGCACTTGAATTTTTACTACCGGTTTCCGTACTGGCTAAACTGACCTTGAACTTGACGTTGGCACTGGCACTGGCCTTGGCATTTTGGAAATTGAAGTGAGATTTTTTAGCCTGCTCGATAAGGTCTCTGGTATTCAAAATTCTTTTTTTGGCGCCAACTTGAGAATTTACTGAATTTTTTGGTGGATTTAACTTGCCCAGGTTTCCATTTGTTTTCGAGTTTGCAATGACCTTTTCTGAAACTTTAGGTTTTTCAACTGCAGGATTTTTCATGTTTTTATTAGAATTTGGACTATCTTTGATTTTGGCGACTTTCGCTGTTGAAATGACTGAGGATTTTTTAACTCTGGCGTTTGCATTGGCATTTGCATTTGCATCCGTCTTGTAATTAGATTTAGAGTTATTCATTGTTAATTCAAATCTCGTACCGGACGCATGAATGTTTACGCTTACTTATTTAAAATTTAAAATGGTACAGAATTAAAATTAAAGGACTTATCTAAAACTAAATAAGCTGCACCTTTAAATTTTTTAATTGTATTTTAAACTTTAAACAGATGAGCTCGGTTTGGTTTCCAAGTCGACATTTACGATTTTTACATGATTCTTCTTTGCGCATTGCTTACCCGGATTTCCAGCGCTTTGTAACCGGTAAGAAATATTCATGGGACCAAAGTTGGCAGTGGGCAGTCAGACTGCTGGGAAAACAAAAGTTGGCAGTCAGAAAAAACTGGCTGTGCTGGATCCAAAATGGCCACCAGAGGTCAGCACACACACACACACACACACACAATGACCCAGCACACTGACCTTTGACCTCAAAAATCCGAAAAATTCCCGCTAATACATATCCCAAAATTTCCAAAACGAGTGTGCTGGCCTCTGTAGGCCCAAAGAAGACCAGCACACTCAAAAATTATGCTTTGACCTCTACCGGGTATTTTCGGGTCATCAGAGGTCAGCACAATTCCAAATTCGAATGTGCTGAGCTTTGATAGATGCCAAAAGACTGGTAGAAAGCAGTTTTATATTCGACATTTGTATGATTTAATAGAATATTTAGTAGCTCAATTGCAATAAAAATAGTATCCTGCTTAGTCAATCACGTTCATTTCATTTATTTGTACTACGCTGTTCCTTCTGTATCGAGTCTAGAGTCTAAAATTGAGACAAGTCTTTCAATTGATCCACAACAAATTCACTTACAATGTCCACAGCTGAAATTCAGGTTGACATAAATATTTTTGTCATTGACTTTTATAGCTCGACATTTGGCATTTCAAGTTTGTCAGGAGTCAAAATGAAAATCAAGTGTTTTCTGCGCATTTTATGTCGACTCGTCATTGATTTACTGTCTGAATTCTCAATTCTCAATGTACAAGTCAAAATTCCGACTTCCAGACAGAATTTGAAGTCTGTCTAATTCCATTTTTTTCTTTATTTGGTTCATTTGAACGCCTCTTAAAATTTTATCCTTTGCTTGCTACTTCAAACTTCAGTACACGGTAACTTTATGGACGTCAAGTTAGCCTCGAGCCTCGAGCCTCGAGTGAGGCTAACTTTTGTCCCATGTTCATGCCTGTGTCATTATATTATTACACCACGAATTAAAACTCAAGTAAGAAAAATTATATAAGCATAATATACCATATACAAATCACATGAATTTGATGAGGTTTTACTCTTGGTAATTGACTCTTGAACTTCGTCACTGTTGGTTGTTGATGTCGTAATTAATTAATGGAAAATCCGTGTTGTCATCAAATTTCAAGTGGTCAAAAAACCTCATCGTTTTATTTGTACAATTTAAATGAGACGATTATTTTTTGACGGCATTAATTTACATGATCATTGATCATGTCATCAATTTATGTGGCAAGTGGCAAGTAGAATAGAGAATAGCGTCATCAATCAGCTTGTGTAAATAATCATTGATAATTAATAATTACATATTGAACTCGCTACTCTTCTCTCTTGTGGGTGCAAAATATTATATATTATATAATGTAGACGTATGAATCCAAAATGAAGCATTTTTTATTTTTATTGCTTCTAATTGACAGCTGAATGAATGATGGATCAGAAAAAGCAACAGGAATAGTTATTACCTAATCAAATTAACATGGTCAATTAATTGGCTAAAATGAGATTCAATACTCAATACTCAAGTGTTTGTGAATTTCAGTTCAATGATCAATGTTCAGCACTTGAACTTTGTATAAAAGGTTGTGGATATTTTTCCACGGTCATCAGTTTCTCTCCAACTTTTATTTCAACTTGATATTTAATTCCACTACAGCTAAACTCTAAACTTTTTCGCAATGTTCAACCTCAGGAGTGGAATTTTCCTCGTCTTAACTCTTTTTCTCACCCGATCACACGGAGAAATTCAATTTTCCTGCATTGACAACTTAGCCGAGTTTAAGGCAGCCAATTGGAAGAATTCGCTTTTCATCTCCGTCGGGTACGCCGAGACATCGGAGGATCTTCCAGGTGACCTCAAAGGTCGAATAGAAGGCGATGGAATTTTCTACGTCAAGAGTGTAACGACAGGATCAGGAGCGGAAGGGATCCGAAACAACTACTATGAAATCAGGCCCAAAGTACAAGCTCCAATTTATGTGTATGCGAGATATTACGGCGCATCTAATGACAATGCGACGACGTTGCACATCAGTCCAGAATATCCAGATAATATGGCCCGTCACTATCTCCATTCCGGACCGGAATTCGAGTGGCAAGAGGACTTTGCACAAATCAACTATTATTATGTCGGAGATGTAAGTCAAATTCAAATTCAAATTCAGATCAAAATTATTACATTTTCCTCAAATTTTTTGATATGCAATTTTTGATGCTAACTTAAAATTTCTTATCATAGATATTCATTGGGATGTATGGTGCATTTAAGGGCGAATACTTTTTGCTTGACAAGTTGATTTTGGCTCACAGCGGTGAAATCAATGACATTGAGGAGATCAAAGGTCTTTGTGGGTGGAGCGACACAGTGAGTCCGCCTCCTAGCACAACGACAACAACATCAACAACCACAACAACTTCAACGACTACAACTCAATCTCCAATTTTCGTCTGTGAAAAAGAAGGGTCTTTTGCTGACCCCAGTGACTGTTCAAAATTTCATGTGTGCACTGAGAATGACCTCGGTGACCTCACAGATAATGTCTTGACCTGTCCCGAGAATTTGGTTTGGTGTCAGAGGGATCTCATCTGTACTTATCCTCGCCTTTGTCCTTGCTCACTTTAAACTAACAATAAATGACATTTGAATCCTCAACTTTTTATACATTTAATTTTTGTACTGATGATAAATTTATATGAAGGCCTTTCTCTTCATGCAAAGTTCATCCTTCGTTTCTTCTCTTTTCATTCATCCAATGCATGCAAATATAAATAATATACTCATGCTTTTTTGCATGAATTTATTTGTATTTCCTTTTCCACTTTCTCTTGTTCTTGTGATTTGAGCGTAATGCATACAAAACACATAATCATTGGTTTGAGGTCTGAGGAATTTCCAAGTGTAATCACTGATGAGACGCCGCTTATACAAATCACTGATGAGATTGTTTTGTTTGTTGACCTAATTTATTTTAATTATCCTAATATCCTACTTTCAGGTGCATTTGAGACTTCCGAGCTCACAATTTTATTTCAAAACGTTCAAAGTGAAAAAAACTGCTAAAAAAGTGGTTGACAGATTTCAAAATTCATTGTATTTAAATTTGGACTCAGTAAGTTATCTCATGTACTTCAAAAATTAAATAAGTTCCTTTCTAGAAAGTCCCAACGGCGTCAAAGTTACACACAACATTCTTGCTTTAATCATGCTTAGTCATCGTGTAGGCTCAGTTTCCGTCACTTTGTCTTTTTTTCGTTCATGTTTCGTGACTCAAGAGACACAAAACAAACAAAATACAAATAGGAATAGAACACATGACCGTTGAATTTGAAAGTTTGATTTTATTTTACTTTTGAAGATTAGGAATGAAAGCAGACGTCAAATTTTAATGTTAAATTTTCATGGAAATCTGAGTTGACGATGAGCGATGGATAAAAACAGACGAGAGGAGAAATGGAATTACTCGACTTTCAACAAAAGCAAACTGCATGAAAACTGACCAACAGACTCGTCCTTTCCACTCTTAGTTTTTCCATTGGGCTTAATGTTGAACATGGTCCAATTTCGGTTACCGGTCGCCGATATTTTGAAAACTAAAAATCACATGCAAAATCGGAAATCGGTCAAGTCAACTGAAAATGGACAGACAAAAATTTTAGCTGTACTGATGAATGATAAAGCAACTCGGGATTTTAGGACAATTCTAATTTATGCAATTTCACTGGATTTTAAACATGATTTGCGACTCTTTTGATTCTCTCGACATTCTGAGACTTGGGCATAATTTGGTAGAATTTAATTCCACTTTTATCTGTACAACGGCCAAAACAAAAAATATTTTGTGTCCCTCCAATAATTTTACTGGTACAATCCAAAAAATGTTACTGGTTTCCATGGTAACATACAAAAAATATCCAGCACAATTGATTGTCTCATGTTTTACCATGTCAACTGACTTTTGACTCTGAAATTTCACATGCGATAAATCATAGAGAAAAGGCTGAAATCGGGACAAAAGGATGCTATGATTTTTTGTATACCTCGTTAATTCCGAGTTGAGTTGTGAATACGTTGAAAACCTTTTAATTTCCCTTTAATGCAAAACCCAAAACTCCAATTTAAAAGCAATGCAAATTTTCAAAAGAAACAAAATCAGATGAGACTGAAAATTTAGAATGCAAAGTCAAATAAAATGAGTATTTAAAATTTGAAGCAGAGAGGAACGGGAAGTTACAATGATTTTAATACCAACTTTAATTTTCATCAAAAATCCACATTCCGCTCCAATAAAAAGACATCAAAAATATTCATTTCACGCGCATGTAATTTTAAAACGTTCAAAATGATTGTTTGCGTCTTGATTCTTGATTCTCGATTCCTGTAAATTTTGGACTCAGAGTCAAAGCTAGAAAAATGCAATAAATTTTGCGTTTCGTATTCTCTTTGCATGTGGATCTGTGAGAGAAATTTTTCCAGGTTCCATTTCGTTTTGTCTCTTGTTTACAAATTAAAATGGATTTACACACAAGTTTTCAGATTTAAATTTATAAGCAAAACCATGAGAACCGCAACCAAAACTCAACGAGAAAATGTTTAAATTGAGAGTAACACTTTTTAATTTCCTGCATATTTTTTAAAATGAGATTTACAATTTAAATCAACCCGGTAAGAATTTGATAGTCCACGTCAAACACTCATACAAGCATCAAAATGACCAAAATGGAAAATTGCCGGACGAAAAATCGGTTCGGGTTCAATGACCATTTAAAAATTGCAAATAATTTCCGGTTTTTGTGTGACTCAATTCTCCA
>JAQGBH010000933.1:0-39644 GCA_034698265.1 Sminthurinus aureus | reverse complement strand
ACTTCAGTATAATATTGTAATTCCTCGTTTATTGTGGCTCGCTCCCTCTTTAGGTACTCCTGTACCATTGTTTATTAGGTAATACACATTGATTGTTGAATACTTTCAGAGTTTAGAATTTAGAAATGATAGAATAGAATACTATTATGAGTCATCCACTGTGATAATAGGGATGGAAGATGAGGGATGACCTCCTGTATTGTGAAATCTCGTACTTGGTAAAAGTCTACTGGACTCTGAAAAATCATCTTCGACGTTATGCTGTGAAGCTCTGCGGGACAATGGCTTATTTGTTGAATATGGACCACTACCGAGATTGACGAGGTTGGACGAGGTTGACGGGAAATCAAAAGACGTGGCACCTCTTGCACTACTTGAGGAAAATTCACAGGGTTCTAAAAAAAAGATTAATAAATTAAGAATTAAGAACAGCCTAAAATACAAATAAAAATACATCATGCACTTTACAAAAATCCGTATCTTTCCTAAAATTACCTCTTGCACTACTACTCCGTCGAGCATACATTTTTCCATTAGCAGATCTTGGAGAAGTGGCAGGATTCTTTGTTGCTGTTGTGAAACTGTCGATTTGAGGGTCACATCGACTAAACTCTCGAAATAATTGATCCGACTTTTCATCAATGGAATAATCTCGCGTGTAGTAAGCAGAATTGGATCGAGGGTTTCTAAAGTATTTATAAAATAGAGATCCTCTCGCTCCTCCTCGTCCACTAGCACTATCTCCGGAGCCACAACTCTCCTCATCCAGGGGTTCTCTTACACTATCCAAACTCCCAATGGAATGTCTTTCAAATCTACCAAAGTCTCTTCGTTTCCTCGACACATTTCGGCTGGGTGGAGGGGGAAGTTGAAATGGACCTTGACCCTGTCCCTGACCTTGATGACCTACTTTGGCGAAAAAGACGTTTGAGGATGATGAGGTTGATGAGAAGATGTCGTCATTCCTATTAATTCCTCCTCTTGATGAGGAGGATGAGCCCAACAACGGCTGTTTGGAGCCAGAGGAAGAGGAGGTATCCGCAGCACTACTACTACTAAGACATCTTCTAGGGAATAAATGGACCGTGGGATTATTCACTAAACCAGAACCACCAGAACCATTAGAATTACAACTATTGGGTGATGGTCCATTTTCCAAACTCTTGTATCCACTGTCACATCGGAATGGGGATTTTTGTCCATACTGATTTGGACTAGTATTATTGTGATTATGATTATGATGGGAATGATGAGGCTGTGGATGTGGATGGGGATGGGAATGTGGGTTTGCCTGTACATGTGGATGTGGTTGTGGGTGTGGATGGGAATGACTATGACTATGCACAGATGGATGATGATGATGATGACTTTCTCCAGTACTGTCTGTATTGTCTGTACTTTCCATACTCGTCGTCATCGCTTCCAATCTACTTGTATTCGTATCTGTTGAGGTGGACTCTTGAGTTTCAATCGAGTCAAAAGAAGTGGTCGTCTCCGTCATATTCCCCGCATTAACATTCGCATTGTTAATACTCGCAGTCCGTTCCAGACGCTTCATTCGATTCTGAAGGACGTTCTTATAACTTTGTCGACGAGAGGCGAGACTTGCGTGTGACGTCGGACCAAGCTGATGAAACACATTATCTTTATTATGTCCAGCAATGTCTGGGATTGTTTCGGTATTGGATTCAAAGGAAGTTGTGTGACTACTCAGAGGATCACGATCTATACGATTGTTTAAATTAAAACAAGTACATGTATGTAATAATATTATTGTTTAATTTAAATTATTACTTTTTCCATTTCTAAAAAAAATATTATCTGATATTGTGTATCAATTATCAATTCATCTGGCATTTTGTATTTACCAGGAGATGATGCAAGAAGTGCTTGTTGATCTTCTTTGGGTAGGATTGTCGGACTTAGTGTAGGACCTGCCGGCATTCCAAGAATTTTTGGTGGATTTTTCGCTGATTTCCAGTCTTCTTCCTCAAGTGTTGCTCTCAACTCCCACAAGGCTCTATACTGGTGCTGTAAAAAATAAAAAATAATCAATAAAAACAATAAACCATGTCCACATTTTTTATCAGTAATCAAGAGAATAAATTTTCCTTGCATGAAATGAACCAAGTTAAATACACATGTAGATTGTATCTCATGTATTCTGGATTCAAGATTCTAGATTCTAGATTCTAGGTCTTTCGCTACATTTCATTTCAAAGTGTAACATATTGTGTAATACATGGCAGAAAAATAGTACACCATCTTTTCATATACACCCTTCGTTGTGTAAATAAACGGTTTTTCTTATTATTTATTGTTCTAGGAAAATCTAGGACAGGAATTATATCATTTCAATGTAATAAAATTATAATCCATGTGTTTTCAGTTTTCAAGATCCAAGATCCTCAAAGATTCTAGAAAGCAGAAAAGGCGATGAAAATGACCAAAAGAAGGAACTAGAAACTAGACACCAGAAATATTACGCAGGAAAAGGGGAAGAAGTGTAAGCGTTACGGGAGAAAAACAGATGTTTGTCCCAAATCCTACCTACCAAATAAATTAAGTACATCACGCAAACCCAAATCCTCCATCTATTTTTTACTAGTAGCTCCAAAGTTCAAAGAGAAAGACAAAGAAAAGAAGGAGAAAAGAGAAAAGAAAGTATAATAATACATATATATAATAATATATTCTAAATTCTAAATTCTGACAAAGTAACAAAGAAATGAACTTGAATCCTATAACATGCTAAATCCGAACTAACAACATTACCTGAATATTGGATATTAAATTGTACAAAAAACATAAATTATGTGGTTGTACACATGTATATTTTGTAGGTTGTAGGTTGTAGGTAGTTTGTTACCATTTAACATTTAGTATTTTAGTATTTACCGAGAAAAAGGAGAGAAAGAGGTGGCAGTTGAACGTTGAACATGATTTGTGTTCTATTTCAGTTTCAATTATCTGCATCTAATCTGTACTCTGTGCTCTCCCTGTGTTTTACAGGCGTCGTCTCGCTTTCTCTTCTGCCACTACTTTTACTTTTACTTTCTCTCCTTTTGAATTTCCACATACTTCAAACTCTAAACTCCAAACTCCAAACTACAAGTGATATTTTTATTCTTATGTCTTTTATGCACCGTATCCTCTTATACATTATTCTTGTTTATAAAATACATGGCATATGCACGAATGTTTTGTTTTTCCTTTCCGAGAGGGAAATGTGAAAGAGGTATTCAGCATTCAAGATTTTCTTCTTTTTAGCCAATACCAAAACCAAAGCTAATAAGTAATAAAAGAAGCATGATAATATTGCTATTGTAAGCAAAAAACAAAGGAAGGGAGAAGGGAAAACGGTTCCATTTCCTCAAATCTCAAATCTCAAATCAATTCAATTTGAACTTTATAAACTTGAACTTTCTCCCTGTATCTACTTTTATAACATAATATATGATATAACATATGGTATACCATATACATATGGGTGTAGTGTGTAGTGTAAAAAGTATAAAGTACAGTGCACAGGGTGCTCGGGTTTTTCCATTTTAGTGTTCAAATCATGTACAGGGTAAATTGCACACTGCAAATTCAATGATGCTTCATGCTTCAATACTGTTTCGCGTCGTCCTCCCAAAAGTATAACGAATAACGAGGATGTAAGAGGTGCACTAGGGAATTTATAATAAAAAATAGGAACTGCGTGCATCATAGGAAAATCTGGGATGTATGATGTGCGATGTGTGGTAAAAACGGTAAAAGTTAACCTTGACTCATATTTACTTTTGTTATTCGAATTTGAAAAACTTCTAACTAAATTAAAAACTGGGATCAATGATACATACGATACATGAGGAAAAAAAGAGGATGAATAAATACTAAAAGTATCAACTTTTTTATGAAGCGTGAAAAGTGAACCGCTAGAATCTAGAATGTAGAACGTAGAATAGATTTTTGAACAAAGTATCTGTACTTACTTTAATTTGATGAGGTTGAATTTCAGATATGGGAGTTTCCGTTTCTTCATTATTATCAGCAAATAAAAAGTCACCAAATTCATTTCCTCGGATATCTTCCATACTGCCAATGTCATTATATCGAACTTTTGTGGATACACCACCTTCCACTTGATTCGGATTTTCATGCTGGACGAGTTGAAGCTTGTGCTTTCTCTTCCACCACTCCAAACCTTGTTCCAATGGTGTCCATTGACCGAGCGAGTGCGTCGACATGGTCGGTGATGGATTAAATTTCCTATAAATATCAATAAAAAAAATATTATGATATTTTTTATATTACAGTAGAAAGTAGAAAGTATTTTACAATTAGAATTCACAATAATTATTAGCACATTTAGGATGCAATTTTAATTGTACAATGATAAAAGTAGTTAAAAAAAGACGTACAAGTAGCTATTATCATTTCGATCCCGGGCCATACACACACTATTTTCAGATCCAACATAAAGTGGGAGAAGATTCCCGTCTTTTGATTGAGGAGAGCGACATTGTGGATGTCTCGGACTCCTGAGAGAGACACTTCTTCTTGGAGAGACGTCTGGATTGATCGTGAGAAAGTCACCACCTCGCACCCTTCGATTTGGCCTGGAATCCTTCAAACTCCCTCCCACGGGTCGAGGTCTTATGGTATTACGACTATTATTTGGAGCAGTCTTCATACTAGCTCGGTTTTCTCTAGCAGAACCACGAGAACCACATCTACTCAGAGAACTTCCACCACTATTATGACGACTTTTTGGGGATCGAGGTGATGGGAGCTCCGAATTCTAGAGGAAACAGGAAATAGAAAGGAAAATGGAGGAAAATATTAAAAAATATAATATATCACAAGTAGCACAACTAGAACAATTATAATTATTGTTGTTCCTTTTTTTTAATGCCGTTTTACTTTTCACATATAATTATTATTGATAAATGGTAAAATCTAGAATCTAGAATCTAGAATTTAATATTATTATTCTAAAAAGTAAATAATATTATTTATTATTTATTTATTATTGAAACTTGAGAGTCTTACTTGTCCGGAATGGTGGTCAAGTTGAACACTGGAACTACTACTACTGCTACTTGGACTGACATTCTATATCGATCAAAAATAATCAGAACAATTAGTTTCCATTATAATACGTATTATATTATATTATGATGTATTATATACATACAGCTATTGTCTGTATATATGTATATTTGCCTTTAGCTTGACCCGAATCATTCCATTATTCACAATTCATAATACATGTACGATGCACAATCCATGATAAATCAATAAATGATAATAATTAATAATATGCATCTACATTCTATATAGAAAAAAGGACAAAGACAAACGGACGTACTCGATGACTTGGCTCAATACTGATAACTGTAGAGGTAAGGTAATGCGGTGAATGAGGTGGAGTGATTATTGTTGATTTGTAATGATTATCGTCGGGTCGTCCTCCGGACGTTGAGCATGTTTTGAATCCATCTGAATCTCGGGGACTCCGAGAAAGGAAACCCTGCTTCTCATCCGAGTGCTTCCGTTGAAGTCCACCTAATCAACAGTCAACAGTCAAAATCAAAATCAAAGGGACATTTTTCACATGTATTAAAAATTCAAATTATGGTACATTATTAAACCAAGAAAAAATAAAAAATGAAACATGAACAAAAAAATACTGTAAATATAATACTGAAACTTTTATATATAGTTTTTAAAATCAACATTAATTATAATAATAATAATGATTATTATTGGCATTTTTACTGCATGTAAAATGTATTAAATTACGCACTATAATAGTAGTAAAATACAAATAAAAATAAAACATTTTTTTTACTACAATCTGTAATCTATAATATTTAAAGCAATAATTGTACAGTACAGTATCAAACTAGAAAATAGAAACTACATAAATATGTGTCTAATGTCTAACCTACCTTTAACTAATGTTTTCAATGCGGACAATAAATGGGCTAATTGATGACACATGCACATTTTACACAACTCAAGACTCTAGACTCTAGACACTAGATTCTAGATTCTAGATTCTAGACCTTTGACAGTATTTTGCATGTTTTTATATTTAAAAAAGTATTACTAAACGCTGACGACCTAATACGCCTTTCTCTTTCACGTTCTCTTTCTCTTTCACACCATTCCACCACTAACATGACGAGGAACACAGAAACATACACAGACACAAACAATCTCAAAGATGATGATGGTGATTTTGAAATGTTTTTGATGAGGTGGGACGACTGTGCAAGTCTATATCCATATCCATATCGATCTCAACAATGAGAAATAATAATATAGAGGCCATTGTAAATCGTAATATTATGACTCTTGACTTTTGATTTTTGTGGTAAGGACTGATTGGTTTTGGACCCTGAGAACTGTGTAGTGTGTAGCTTTTGATTTGTTTTGATATTTTAGTTGTCTAGAATAGAATAGACTAGAATAGAATAGAATAGAATAGAATGCACTGCACTGAAATGAACTTGACTGTGTGTGGTGTAATGTAGGATGAGGGCTGGTGTTTATGTTATATTTTGATCATTTTCCCAAAAACACTTGAAGAAAAATAAAATCGGGAACATGAACTACATCGCAGACTCACACACGATTTCCCTTCTCATTCTACACCACACTGCCACTGTCACTGGCACTAGATACTAGATACTAGATACTACACTAGATATACCTAGACTCTAGAACCTAAAAACATAGATAAAGAAATTTATTTACTATATTTTACACGCTGTTCACTTTCTACTTTCTCCTTTCTCCACAGGACTTTCTCCCGTTGAGTTGTATTTCTACAATCTACAACCCAGTCTATATACTCTATACTCTATACTGTACATTGTACATGCTGCATATAATATATTATGTAGTACCTACTACGTAGTATGTAGTATACGTCAATGCCAATTTCAAATCCTGTGCTATATCTCGGGTTCCCATGACTACCTCCCTTTCTCACGATCATGGCCTCCTCCCATTTCCCATTCCTCGCTTAGGCATTAGGCATGTTACTTGAATACTGAATGCTGAACCGTGGAAATGCCATGCGTCCTTGTCTTTCTCTCACTCTTATTTCTATACTATTCTACATTCTACATACAATGGTATATATATCCACTTCCATATGACTTTCTCTCCTTTCTCCTCGCTTTGTATTCTGGATGCTCTGTCTATATAGTATATGCTGAACACGATATATATTGTGTTGGGAGTATAAAGATAGTTTGTGGAACAGGATTGGAATAATATGTAGAGAATTAGTCAGCTCATGCTCTATACTCTATACTACGTACTCCACACCGTACCGTAGAATGTAGAATCTGGTTTACAGCTGTAGAGAATACATCTCGTAGAATTTAGACTACAGGTCACATGTGCATGACATTACATTAGAACATTAGACAAAGAGATGAATGGGAGAAAGCAACGAGTCTAGAATCTACTGTTAGCTCCGCACATTACACTACATTACATGTGTAGTTGTGTATTGTGTACATTGTACAACCGTCGTTGTATCTACATTCTACATTCTACACAGTACAAAATGTAGTGGAATTGTGAACTGTGAAGTTAGGCGGGAGAAAGGCGTTTCATATTATGTAATACAATAAATTTCCCTCATTCCCATTATTTCTTTCAGTTTCAGTTTCAATTGAGAATTGAGAGAAAGAGAGAGAGAGAAAAGGGGAGAGAAGAGAATTTCTTCCAAGGATTTACTAGAGTCTAGATGTTAAATAGCTTGTACTCTTTCTACTTTGTACATATAATTTACTATAATATACACGCTCCTTCTACTTTCTCCTTTCTCCTTCCTACTTATTCATTTTCTCTTGCCAGTTCTATTTGTCTTAATTTTAGGAGAAGGAAACATTAGCCAGAACGAGAAGGAGAAGGAGCGAATAGTAATAGGTAAATGAAATAAGTAAAATGAAAAGGTAGAACAATATACTATACCATATATCATAGATATAAAGTATAACGTGTTACATAGGGAAAAGGGAAAAGAGTACAATTTATAACGTATGCACATACAACTCATTAGCTTTTGTCTACTCTATTCTCTACTCTCTACTCTCTACTCTCTACTCTTAGCACTACGCAGTTTTACTCTTAGCAAGGAGAGGATGAAAATAGAACAGACTGAACGGTCCAAATTCCAAATGGCTGTAGTTAGAACAAGACACAAGAAACAAGAAACAAGAATCAGCAATCACCTGTCATCACAATTTGTGTTGAGCCGCTAGAATACTGAACCACACAACTTTTCTTGTCCACACCGGACCCGTTGCCGTTGGTATTGCTGTTGGTGGTTGCTCCCGTTTTACTAGGATTTGTATTTGTATTTGTATTAGTTGTTCCATTGGTCCCATGGTCTCTTATATTAGTCGCAGATCCAGCTCCAACTCCAGTTCCAATTCCAGCTTCACTATCTTTCGGATTCGCCCTGCACACAAATAAAAGACAAACAGAATGAACAATAAACAATAGGTCAAAATGAGTCATCAGAACAAATAAACAATCATTTGACGTGAATGCAAACAAGAGGAAAAAGGCGAGCACAAAGCACAAATCACAAATCCAATACCATGTCACTTGTCACTTGTCAATATAAAATGTATTGTGCAATCTACATTGAACACACATTTTTGGATGCTCGTGGATCGTGGATACTTGAAGAGTGAGAGTCAAGAGTCAAGTGTGAGTGTTGCCGTGTAATTATGCATCTACATTGTCTATTTTGTACTGCCTTTTTTTTGTGGAGGATGGATGTTGGAGAAAGCATGTCGAAAGGTCAACGATACTTGAATCTGGAATCTAAAATATCAAATATCAAACCGCAAATTGTGAATCCGTTCAATTCTTTGGACTTTGGACTTTGGATTTTGGAAAACTCATTCTGTCCTCCGCTTTTATTTATTCTACATTGCAAATGCAGGGATTTTGGACGGTTGCAGTTTCGGATACGGCGATGGAGATGAAGACAAAAAGATGAAAAGATTGAAAAGGAGAAAGTAAAGCACAATGGACAATACACAATATGCTACCACAATCTAGAAACTACTAGTAAAATTTGTAAGGTTCATCACACTTTTTACTTTTTATTCTCTTTTCCTTCTTTTCCCCGTTTTTCTCCACTTACGACTCACGACTTACGACTTACGACACTAGACAGTATAATTTATAACTGTATAAAAAATAAAAAGTATAAAGTTGCTACACATAAATATATGCACATGTGCCAAAAAGGGAGTAGAAAAGGTAGAGAAAGCGCTTTATGTTTTATGTAAAGATATAAAGAGAAATGTTGAGGGTTGAGGGAGAAAGAGGTCAAGTGTGGAATTTTGAGACTTCCAGATTTTTTCCTCTCTTTCCATTTGTTCTGCGGATTGCGGATAAAATATACAAAAAAGAATAAAGTATAAAGTATACAACACGTAGCCTCTCGTTTACATTGTATTATATTGTACACTCTTCACTCTTTTTTCAATCTCTTTCTCAATTTTTTGTTATGTAATATAATTGATCATAATCCAGTACGGAATACGGAATGCAGCGTATCTAGAATCTAGAATCTAGAATCTAGAATCCATAATATACAATACAATTGTAACATCTGGTGTGATCCTCACATGACTACAGACTACAGACCGTATGCCGTATCAACTATCAACTACACAGTACAATGGCCAATGACCATAATATTGTATATACAGTACATATGAGTACGATTACATTATGTAATTCACATTGTCCAGTTTCTAGTTTCCAGTCACCAGTGGAAAGAATCAAGGAGAAAGTATAATATATTATTATTATATATTACATGTTTTATTCTCCTTCACAGAAATGGAAAGGGCTAATAAATTTCCTTGGATAAGGAAAATGGAAAATATCCACCACGCTCAACGCTATTTCAGATTCTAGATTCTAGATTCCAGATTCCAGATTCCAGATTCCAGCTGTATCTGTAATCCGTAATCTGTAAATTGTGGATATAAAAAGAGGACCAAGACAATGGAAAGAAAGAGGCCAAGAAATAGAAACGCCCTTAGATTTTTAATTAAAACCTTATTTTACTCCAGCCTTCATCTTGATCATCGCTTATCTCCATTCTACATTCTACATTCTACACTCTACACTCTAGATCTGCGAGTATAGAATTCTACAACTCGAGAATTCTAGAATCGTATTAGATTTGGATCTAGGATCTAGGATCTAAACTCTACACGAATAGATTTTAATAGCTACAATTTGCAATCTTACAGCCACAGGCTGCAACTGTTGGACTACGAACTATAGGCTGTACATTAGACATTACCCCTTTCATTTTGAATCCAGATTCTAGAATCTAGAGTTCCGAGTCTCGTAGAAAAATGGAGCTCAAATGTTTACAGTTGTAAAAACACTACGGATGAAAAGTAGTTGAGGGTGAACGTGAATGTTGAATGGTGAATTTAATAGAACAGATTTAGATCTAATAATCCTCGTCTTTGTTTTATGAATTGAGCATTGAGCATTGAGGATTGAGCATTGAGTATTTACTATTTACGTTAGACTGTTCCATTTTATAGGCGCAAGTCCCTCTTTCTACATATTAAATACAGTATACAGTATACAGTAGTGGTATAGGAATTTTTATCGGTAGTTTAACACTAAAGTGTCTTTGACTAATCCATTGAATATTGAATAATCTACTATCTACTTGTAGAATGTTACATGTACAACTTTAAAAGCCCATGAAACTTTTACTTTTACAGTTAAAACCTGTAAAAATTACAGACTGCAGACTCAGTTCCGTCTTTAGATTTTAGATTTTAGATAAATACTTAAATTAATGCAGGATAACAAAACAAAACAAAACAAAACAAAACAAAACAAAACAAAACAAAACACGTATACTATTTTTAAACTCCTTTTAAAATACTGATAACTGATGTATCAGTATCTGTATAAATTATAGGGCGTAGGACGTCGGACCACGTAATTGAAATATTGCAACGGGAAAAGCTATGATTATCCCAATACAATATATTATGTGTGTACCATACTTGAGCTACAGATTCTTTCAACTTTCAATTTTTTCCAGTGTGTAACATATTGGGTATTGGAAAAAAATGATAACATTTTATATTTTATTATACCGTCTACATTTGATATTGTACATTGTATGTTGTATATTATAAGGAAATGGACCCTTTTTATGTATCAAAAACAGACGTCTCATCTCTCATCTAGTCTACATATAAAATCCATAATCTTGATCCAGAATCCAGAACGTAGTAAATGCTAATGCTAAACTCTAAACTCCAAACTCATTTTAATTCTGGTCACATTCTCACATTCATATTCACGTTCAACATTCTAAATTCTAAATTCGAGCCCTTACTTTCTCCCTCTTTTCCCCCTTTTTCTTCCACTTTCACTTCCTTCAACGGTTGAAAAATAAAGATTATGGGTGCTTAATATTAATGGTGATAAAAATAATCAAGATGCTATTAGCATGACGAGTGACAAGGTTTGGAGTTTTGAGTTTTTTGAGAGCACGCTTCCCCCTTCCTCTTTTCTCTATCAATTTCTACTCTCGACTCTGCTGATATTCTATTTCCGAATTTCCAATTATTTTATTGCCCTTTGAAATTGGGATTGGAACAGAAATTGAAATTTGAAACGTGAATTAACTGGAATCACTAATTGCTAATACAGCGTAAACTGTTCAAAGTCTACAGTCTACAGTCTACAGACAAAATCATATCCATATCAAAATCCATATCAAAATTCCAGTACAGTTCCCAATATCCGATATCCAAGGATCCTGGATGAATCCAGATCCAGATCCAGTTCAGTGTCAAAACTGTCGTAAATGAAATGGTAAAATGCGGTAATTAAGTGGAAAATTTTAGAGGGAAGAGCGAGAGAGAGAAGCGAGTGACAAGAATTAAAAGAAGATGGTCGCATCATCAATTCAGCCACGTGGAAAGTGGAAACTGTGCACACTGCACACGTGTAAGTACTTGAGACTTGAGATGAACTCACATCCCACACACAAAAGTCCAGACTCCAGATTCTAGATTCTAGATTCCAGATTGCAGAACCCACAAAGAACCAAGGACTTGGAGCAGAATGAGGAACACATAATATTACATGTTGTTCAACTGTCCACCTCATCCTGTCTTTTAGGTATTTTGGAGGCAGCACTGTTCGTTGTTCCTTGTTCCTTGTACCATTTGTCTACAGTCTACAGTCTAGAGTAGAAAATGTAGATAGTTCTATTTTCTATTGTGCACCGCATACTGAATTTTTAAATCCTCTTTCCTCTCCTTCTCCGCACAAAATTTTCCCTCAAAGCCAAAGTCAAAACCAGAACCAGGACCAAAACCAGAAACTCGACAGAGTTCAAAACCATGAATTGAATTCATATGTAATAAAATGTTGAAAAGCTTTCATCTTTTCTTCTCTTTTCTCTTGTACTCCCAACTTGTACACTCTAAACTCTAAACTCTAGTGTATTTTCTACATGAACCTACCAATCCCAATGCCAATGCCAATGTAGATGTAGATGTGTATTTTGTACGTGTCCGTTTGCCGTTTGCATGTGTGTGGATTTGGTTGTGGTTGTGGTTACGGATGTTCGATGTGGATGTGGACTTTCCGTTCCCTTTTCTCTTTTCTCTCTTTGTACTTGAATTTAGGAGGTCCCTCCGTAAGTATATTATGTATTATGTATATTTCACACGTGACATTCATTTCAATTTTCAATATGTTCAATGTTCAATGTTCGTAGCGTAGTTTGTACTTCGTAGTTGGTAGCCAACAGCACATTTTAGCCATAAAATATAAAATCTATTACCTTTTCCATTATATATTATACACATGATACATTCTTATATGCTCCTGGATTCTAGATTCCGGATTCTAGATTCTAGATTCTAGATTTGATGGAGATTATTGTACAATGTTTAAAAATTGTCGAGTGTATAGTTCTCTCGAGTTTTGAATATTGAATATTGAATATTGACTACTGAGTCATGAGACTTGAGTATTTTCCACCCTTTTTTCATTTCCCTACCCAATTGAAAATCGGCAATCGGCAATCGGTAATCGGCAATGGACAAAAAATGAATTGCATTAGAAATAATAAGAGAAAAGAACAAAGAAGTAGAAAATTCAATCAGCGTCTAAAATGTACTATTTTCTTTCCATCCTTTTAAAACTAAAACTAACTTTGAGCTTTGAGCACTTATAACTTATAACTCATAACGTGGCTGAACGTGGAATATGGACTATGGACTATGGGATATTGAAAAATGGAGCAAGTGCCTTTTATTTTTATGTACACGTATGAGGGGTAAAAGGTAAAAGGTTTAATCAATATGTAATATTATGTGTAAAAGGAACAAAACATGAGATTGAAGAAAGTTCTTTTTGGGAAAATTGAACATTCTTCATCACGAAATATGTAGATTATCGATGTGTGTGTGGTTTTGAAATGTCAAACTCTTCAACAAACTCAACTCAACCCAACGTCGTGACAAAAACTATGAGAAGAGTTTTAAATTAGACTTTCTGATAAATGGGTGACAAGTTGGGCTAGTGAATAGTGAACAGTGAACAGTGAACAGTGTGAGAGAGGAATGTGTAATGTGTATATCAGTATATCAAAAGTACACAGTTCACATGTATGGAGATTGGAGATTGGAGATGTAGGTACATTTTGAAAAATGAATAATGAGCGTAGAATGGAGAATGGAGGAAGCTCACTCTTGTCATATTCCCTTGAATCTAGAATCTAAAATCTAGAACCTAGAATCTAGAATAGCCTTCCTTTTTCCTTCCAACTTGCAACCAAAAACATTCACAATCTACATTATTTTTCCTACACTCTCCCTTCTCGATCCTCATTCCAGATTCTCCATATTTGTGTAATATTTGCTCAAAGCTCGAGACTGGAGAGACTCGAGAATTTTAATAGAGCACTGAATTCTCATGGCTTTATCACGTCATGTAACATGAGACACGAGACAAAAGAAGACTAATCTCTTTATAAACACACACACAAACGGAACCACCAAACACATATTTACACTGTTCTATATTCTACATTCCACATGATGTTCATTATTCATCATTCATCATACACAGTACACAGATACTCACAAATGTTTACTCTTTATTGTGTGCATTGTTCATTTTCCATTGGTCATGTACACTTTGCAATTTGCAATGAGTAATATGAGTTTTGATTGAATAATTATGTAGAATGTAAAACATATTTAGCTATCTCTTTAATTCATTCTGCGATTCTGCCTAATTCTCGTTCTGTTTTGCTTTTGTCCTTTCGACGATCAATTAAAGACAAAAAAAAACAAAGTTTTTGATTAAACAATGCAGAATAAATATAATACTATTCAACTATCATATCTCTTTGAACTTTGAATTTAAATTTAAACATTCAGTTATATTTTGTTTCGTCTTTTGCCGCTCTTATAATAATACCACATATAAAATATCAGCAGTAAAAACTATTAAACTATAAAATAATATTATGGGATACGTAGAAATTACAAATAGATATTATAAATAATAATTAATATTATTATGCATCAATCAAGCGTCCTATTCCGCTCAAATTTGAAATAAAAACAAAGCAAGTTGGAAGGGGAAATTTCCAAGTAATTTAAAATCTTTCACCATCCAAAATCCACATAAATATCAAAATCACACAATGTAAAATGTATAAAACATTTGACATTGCTTTCATCTTACGTTCTACTTATTTCTACAGAAATACACAAAGATGATAAACAATTCATCTACCGTGTACAATTATTCAGTTGTCTTCAATCTCATGATTGCCATTTTGTCTGGTTCTTCACTAGATTTTATATTGTAAAGTGTGAAGTATAAATTATTTCGGTACTTTGTACAATATATTATTAATTATTATAATAATATAATATAGTGAGCCTTGAACTAAGTACCTACTGATTTCCCAGACATGAAAAGATTGGATATTTTACACCAATTATACAAACACTTGAACCATGTGATAAAACTTTCCATATCTTATGTTGTACTGTTTTACAAAAAGTTTATTTGTAATTGTACTCCAAGTCCTCGAATCTCGAATTATATTATGGACGAAAGAAAGTTGCATAGTTACTTTGCAGTTTTCAGTTTCTATTGAAAGAGTTTTCTTTTTCATCATTTGTAGGTTGTGGATACTTCAATTTTCATGAACTTGAAAATCTCTGGTCTATTTTGAGTTTTTGAGCCTTTGATTGGATTTTTCCTAATTCACAGTTCACAGCATTCAACGATCCAATCTTAACTTTCAAGTTTCAAGTGTTATGGATGTTGGATGTTAGATGAATCCTTCTCTTTTTCCTTTATCTTGTCTTGTCTTGTTAAGAATAATAACTAGAATTATTGTATGATATTATTACTAATTTTAAACTGAGGTATGAACTTTGACTTTAATTATTTTCATTATTAGTATAGTAGAGTAATAATAATATTAATAATAGTTATGATGAGATCCAAAGGTATAATAATAATATATATAATTAAATACAACTACTATCTGTATAATATTTAATAATAATATTATTATGTATTACATACGCGAAAGTAAAATTGAGGCTAATATTATTCATAAATGTACACCATATTTTAATTAATTTCAAACTTTCTGTAGGTGACTCCTTTCTCCTTTCTCCGTTCTGGAAATGAGGAAAAGGAAGAAGATACGGATAATATTATGCATATTTACAGTTTGTGTAAACTTTCTGCTTTTATCTATCATCTGCAATCTAAAATAGACAATATATATTATATATATATAGACAATACATGCTGTACAGATATATTATATTTAGGTGCATTCAACATTCAACAAGAAGAAGGAAGGTGGAACTATCATAATATCATGTCATGTCATATGGTCTCTTATCATATCATGTCTCCACACTCTAATAATATTTGAGATTTTATAATCATCCGTATAATTATCATTTCACCAAGCCAAGCGCCAGGCAACCTTGATTCTTGATTCTAGATTCTGTAAAATTTAACCTCGTTTTCCATTTCTTCGAAAATGTTCGAAATGCATCCGAGAGAGTTACCTCTTTCATTCATGTCTGCTCCGTGTGCTTTTATATATAAAAATATACATTATACTTGTATGATAACATTATAATTTATAATGTTGGATGAAACTGCGGTGAACTGCTAATGATGAGACGTTGAGGTTTGAGGTTGAGATTTTAGGTGAAATTTTCAATGGTGAAATATTCGTGGTGTATAAATAAAACTAGACTGAGAAATGAGAAACCATAACTTCTACACATGTCTTACCTCTGGTATTAAAATAATACATCAATAATAAGTATAATTATTATTATTAATTGTTATTATTATTATTTCATCTCCTTTTCCTCCAAATCAAACATGATTTGATTTGATTTGATTTGATATTTTATGATTTTTTTACCTTGTACGCAACACTAAAACTTTTCAGTAAGAAATGAGAAATTTCATAAACAAGACTAACCTCATCTGTAAACTTTTTAATTTTATACTGTTCTCAATTTATTTAAAATTTCAAAAACTATCAATAATTTTATCAATTCAAATTTTACTGAGTAATAAAAAGCGCGGGAATACTGCTCTTTTGAATTTCAAAGTTTCATCAAAATCTGATGTGTCCGGAAAAATCCCGTTTTTATAATAGTGGTTGGTAATAACGAAAGGACTAATGAAAAACTCTCAAGTGTCAAATCACCACTCACCAACTTTTGTTCAAACTTTAACGAGAATCGAGAACGGTAAATAATGGAAAGTTGAAAACAAAATTCAAACATAATACAGAATAAACTGGACACTGACTGACAACTGACAATTGATGTAAAAAGTACAAAGTACTAATTAAGCATAAATTGAAAAACAAACTGAAACTAGCATATATTCAGTGCTGCGCTCTTCCTACTTTCTACTGATGTTGTTAATGTGAATGACGAGTATAATGAACAGGAAATTGGAATGTTTACATAAAATAATGTAATCTTATGAGTTACAGGTTACAGGGGAGTTTTATACATTCTACTTACTAGTATAAAGTATAATATACTTTATAGTATGAATATGATGCACAATGTAGACCGGACTGAAAGGGTTGATAAAAGATAAAAGAGTTGTTGGAAAAAGCTGTCAGAACAAAGTTGGATACTTTTAAAAAGAACGACCTTTTTAATCTGCATTAATTAAAAGTTGTGTCTGTTCTCTGTTCTCTCTTTTCCCTGTACTTTATACTGTAGTGTGTAGAGTGTAGATTGTAGAGATTGTAGATAAATCTGATGACGAAGAGCTAGTCAAACTTTTCATTTCATTTTCACTAATTTTCTTTCTTCCTTTTGATATCTTTTTCCCCCTCTACTATAATATATAATATTATACATCTAGTCTTTCCTTTCCGGTCTTTCTCTTTTCTCTTGATACTTTATAATGAGATGAGCTGAAATGAGAAAGACTCACGGACCAACCGACAATTTCGAATTCGAAACCGAATCCGATTCTGATTCTGATTTCTCATTTAATTCAAGTGAATCAAAACCAGGATTTCTACATTTCTACAAATTACAAAAATTTAGACTATTTATAGAATGGAGAATGCAAATTCCAACAGCATAAAAAATGTTCATATGTGCAAAACTGTATAATTTACTGACTTTACACTGTAGTAGTTAACAGTTGATAATTGATAATATACTTGATACATATGTTATATCATGTATTTGTATGATGTTGGATGTAAATAAACTTGCTTTCTACAAAGAAAAATGATTCGGAAACCGCTCCTCGGGTTTTTTTTTCATCCTTTTTTTCTCTCTTCTGTAGTCCGTAGATCGTAGATCGTTCTATCTATTTTAGATATTATTTTGCCATGTTAGACGATATCATAATTTTTCCTGGTTCTGCTCCTCCGTCTTCCCTGTGCAGTTGCACCGTTTTTGGCTATAGAAAGTGACTATAAAATCATAAAATGTAAAATTATGTGAGATGTGAGTTGTGAGACATGAGCGGAGTAAATGATAAATTGAATGCGTTTCCAGTTTCCAGTTTCCAGTTTCCACCTTCCACCTTCCAGTTTTAGATTCCAGAGAAATCCAAAGCCAAAGCCAAAGCCAAAGCCAAGAAAACCAAAGATATCTGGAGGGATAAAATAAATGCCTTGTAACTTGTAAAGTGTAAAATGCAGAAAGAATTATCTTCCTCACAGACCGTTTATGGGAGAATGGCAAACAGGGAAGAGAGACTAGAGAAGAGGGACGAGTGAAGTTGACTTGAATTGAGTTGAATCGACTTGAACTCGGTCACATAAGCATAATATAATATACATGACATGATCCATGTATAATACACAATACACAAGTGTAGAGTTTAGAGGGTAGAGTGTAGAGTGTAGAGACGTACACAGAAAACATAGACACAGATGGAGACGGAGACGGAGAGCCGCGAGAAGAAAAGGGGGAAGGTGAAAGCTATAAAAATATATGAGAAGATCTCTCTCTTTCTCCTACTTTGACTTGATACGATATACAATATAGAATATAGAAAATAGAAAATAGAAAATGGGATATAGGTCATAACTTCCAAACAAGTTCATTTTCTATCTGCATTTTTCATTCATTCCCATTCCTCCGTCCGTCGTACCTATCTACGATCTAGTATCTCCTGTCTACTCTCTACTCTCTACTCTCTACTCTCTACTGTCTACTGTATGACTCAATTGAATTGAAAATGGAGATGGTGGAGGAGGCAAATAGACGAGCATTATATTATCTCAAATGGTCTACGACTATTTTCTACTTTCAAGCAATAGACTGTAGGGTGTAGGATGTACGACTCCCTTTTGTACTTTCACGTACAATAAGATGTAAGATCCACATAGCACATAGCCCATAGTATTTATAGCATAAAGCATATAGTACAAGGTACATATGGGATCAGGTGCAGATGCACTATTCAAATTCACCATTAACTGTTCACTATTCGCCACGAGGGAAAAATTCAATGTCTCGAGTCTCGAGTCTCCATGTTGGTATACATTCTAAATTGTACGTGGTGTAAATTCTGGTTTTAGTATCTGGATTCTGGCTTCTGGATTCTAGATTCTAGATTGAAGAACAACCTTAGGCGAATTGGACAGAGATATGATATGACATGATTGTAGATTGTAGATTGTAGATTGCAGATTGGACGGATTACATTAAACTTAATGTAGGGTAATAGTTTAGTGCAATACTATTAAATTTTGTGGTGGCATAAAAATCCTACCAGATAAAGTCCAAAGTTCAAAGTCCAGTTGACATTCAAAAAGTTCAAGTCCTTACGTAAATCCACGTACAAGAAACCCGACCAACAAGCAGCACCAGAATCTTGTGGATTGGAAATTGGAAATTGGACTGGACAAAATCTTGTTTCTCATATTAAATCAAATACAAGCTTTTTTATTTGTATTTGAAAAGATATATCAAATATCACATGACGAGCTTTTAGTACTCATGCCATAGAGTTGTTGTTGCCAAGCAACGGATGTTGAATGTTAAAAATCCAGAGTTGAGAGTTTAATGAGATAATCATATCATCAAGTGTAAACGAGACCAGACCAGACCAGACCAGACCAGACCAGACGTGAGACGTGACAATGTACAAAAAATGTATCATTTATCATTTACAACACCTATTTTCGATATATACTCAATACTCGTTAAAATGTAACGAAGAAACAACTTTCACCTAAACATTCACAAAGTAAATGTAAATGCTTAGAGATTGGAATTCTGTGTGGATACATTTGTGGACAAAAGTGTGAGTTAAGTGGCAAGCGTTAAGTGTATATTTGGAATTTGGAAGTTGGATGAGTTGATGTTTGGGTGAGCATTGGGCACGAACGGTGAACCGTGAAGAGTGAAAATGGATAGTTGATATTTGATACGTCCCACTCGACACTCGACACTCGACACTCGACGCTCGATGCTCGACGCTCGACAGTAATGCAAAGCACAAGACACAAGACACGAGATAGAGTAGATAAATAACAGCAGTATGTAACATGAGCTTCCTTTGTTTGTTTGTTTATTTTTACCTGGACACGATGATGCCGAATGGAAGTCGCCTGCCCATACAAAGTCTGCAACAGTAGAGAATAAATCCTACGAAAACGAGACCTCCTCCGATTCCGGCTATAAGCACGTATAATGTGATGTACTTTGGAAAAAAGGTGTTCATTCCTCCTCCTCCCGACGCCTACACCAAACACCGAACGTAACATAACAGAACAGAACAATACAAGTTACAGTTTTTAGTCAATCTAAAAAAATATTAAGTGTAAATAATAAAATGAGGAAAAATTTGATATCTTTGGACACAAACAAGAAAAATGGAAATAAAGAGGTAATCAAGAATCAGGAAAAGTATCACTCGTGAGGAAAGATAAAAGAAAATGGGATGAAGAATGAAAAGGAATGAAAGGGTTTTTACTATTTAATATTTAGTATTCAGTATTTAGTACATACCGGGAGACGAGAGCTGCTCATTCTGGACAGCAGGATGTGTGGCTGGTTCTGGGTTTGGTTCTGGTTCTGGTGATAAGCTGCTGTAATGGTCCTTGAAAATGAGAAAAAAATATACCAGAATCTCATTAAGCCACTTGTCAACTCAATCCAACTCAACTCAACTTTCTGTCTTAATACATCCAATCCAATGAGCATGCTTTCACCTTCAAACATATTTTTGTGTCTGTGCGCTGTAGATTGTAGACCGTAGAAATCTAATGTATCCACTCATAATGAGTTGAATAGGGTATTAAAATTATATTATTATACTAAATCAAAAGAGCCCCGGCACAAAGCACAAAGTAATACATGTAAATATCTGTGTAATCCAGAAACTTTGTGCGTACTTTCCACTTTCTACTTTCTACTTTCGAAACAAGTTTCTATTTGCATAAGCTCAAAACTGTGATTCATTCTGTCTCTCAATTGTCAATTCTTGAGATTTCAACTGTTCACAATTCACAACTCACAGCGTTTTATGTTTTGTGTCTTTGCTTTGTTTTTGTTCTCTTGAATTTTGATGTTTTGATGTTTTGATGTTATTGTTCTTGTTCGTCTTGTTGTTGTTTCTTATTCTTATCACTTATTGTCTTTAATCTTTCATCCCTTTCTCTTCATTTCCCGTTCTACATTGCACAGGAAATACTAAAATACTAAAATACAGCATACAATCAACATTCAACACTTGAATTTTGAATCTTGAGTCGTGAGTTCAAACTGTTTCATCAACTTGGGAACTTGAGTTTACAGTTTTCAGTCAAATCTCAAAACTGGAACACAGATACAAGAGAAAACTATTTGATCCACGACAAACTACAAATGTACAAATTAAATGTCTAAATAATAAACAACGACTGAGGACTGAGGACTGACAACTAAGTAGTAAAAACATGCCTGTTTTCCGCCTTGTTCCATGTTGTTTGTTGTTTGATATGCTCCAGTAAATTCCACTAAATTAAGAAATGAATTATCCCGTGAAAAATATGCATATTAGGCAAAAACACATGGTCCAAGCTCCTTTTACAACTTTACTAATTTGATTGCAAGTCGGAGGATTGGAGATTGCAGAATCAAAGTAATTGCCAAATATCTATAATATTACCTCTCACTCGTTCGCTTCTCAAATTCACAATTCTCGAATTTTCAAATTTTCAAATCAAAATTCAAAATGCAAAATTCCCAAAAAACAAAATGTAATCCAATCCAATCCTAATGAAAGGCTAATCAAAATGAACTTGGGCCTTCCACTGATTTTTGCCTACATGTGCAATGTGCAGATACTCGATACTCGATACTCGATACATCTTTGGATTCCAACTTCGAGCTTCAAAATCTAGATTCTAGATTCGAGACACTAATTGGAGAGCCAAAGAAAAAATTAGAAAAGCATGTCATATCATGTATTATGAATAATGTAATACGAGCTGAGCTACAACTTGAGTCTCGAATCTCGAATCTCGCATCTCGAATCTCGAATACCGAATACCGAATACCAAATACCAAATACATATCTGAAATCTCAGCAGAAGAGATGAATGAACAAAAATCTTACACGTGGAATATGGACATTTTGATTTTTGATTGTGGATTTAGAAGCAAGGTTGAAGAAGGAAAGTCATACATGTAACATGTAAAATATACAATGTAGACTGTAGACTGTAGACGAGCACCAAGCCAAGCATCAAGCATCAGGAATCCAGAACATTTTTCCAGTGAATTGAACGTTTTGAAACAGGAAATTCAAGATTCGAGATTCAAGGGCATGAGAAATGAGAAGCGAGTAATGAGCTTTTAGTTGATTTCTTTGTTTCCCACTGCTGACTGCTGACTGTATATAGCATATGATACGAAAAAGGAGAAAGGAGAAAGAAGAAAACTGACTGTGAGCACAGCAGAATGAGGCTTAGTAACTCTAGACTCTAGACTCTAGACTCTAGACAAAAACCTTGAAAATAAATCAACATGGAAAAAAATCCTACTCGTTTCTGCATTTCAATACCACGTAAATGACTCTGATAGTTAATCCTTGAATCTTGTATGTTGTATGCATAAACTGAATACTGAATGCTGTATATCGTAGACTGTAGAGCGTAGAATAAAGAATAAAGAGCTACTATCAACGTTCAAGTCTTGGAGAACATGTGCAAAATAAAAAGGAATGAAAGAGAAAATCTGAAAATCTGAGAACTGGATGAATCGAGAAAAGAGAAAAAATTCTTTAAAAGGAGAAAAAAGCTTGCATTTGAAAAGAGGAATAAAAAGTAAACAAAAGAGATGTGTCGAGTGTCGAGTGTCGAGTGTGGAGCACAGACGTAATTCCTAATTCCTAATTCTGTTTCCTAACTTGTTGCCGGTTGCCCTTGTCTTTATCTTTGTCTTTTTGTGTTATGCAGTCAAAATATTCACATGTGTTATGGAACATTATGAGAAATAATAATAATAATAATAATTGTACTTTTTTACTTTTTTTCCCCTCTCGACTCTCAATTCTCAATTCTCCACTTTTTATTCCACTGGAATAAATCCTTAAAAAGCGTGGAGATAGATTTCTTGCTTCCAGATTCTAGAGTCTAGATTCTAGGTATTTATTTCCATTTTATTTCTTTTATTCCTATACAAAAAGCACAGAGCACAAAGTAACAAGTAGGGGAAAAGTGGCAAAGAGAACAGTTGCAGTTCAGTTGGCGGAAAGCTTCTCTTTTTATTAAAATAAATGACTGAAACAAACAAACAAACAAACAACTTGAAAGTTGAACACTTGCAATGTAAAATATGGAATCCAGACTCTAGACTCTAGATTCTAGATTCTGGAATGGAGACTCGAGAGTTTTTGAAACTTTTTTTTTATCAATAATTAATCACAAGGCAAAAGTATTTTATATTATTGAAAATTGAAGCCAACTGGAACTGGAAACTGGAAGCTCGAGTTTTATTTTTCTCCTCTGGTTTTCTTTTATAATCTTCCAAATTCCAACTTTCCACTTCTAGCTAAAAGTCATTTTACTTTCAAGTTAATCTCCGTCTTGTACCTTTTTATTTTTTGTAATTCCCAACATAATTCCAAATTCCAACTTTTACTCCAACAAATCAAAAAAATATACTGGAAACTGGAAATTAGGAGGATTATGCTGTTGAAAAGTTGAGACTTGAGACTTGAGAGTCCTGTGCTTTTTCAATTTTCAACGCTCAATTTTCAATTTTTAATCAACTCAATTTTATTATTCCGGCTGGAAACTCAAAACTCGAAATTCACGGAACCTATTTTTGTCTAGTTTTCAATTATTTATTTTGTGTTTACCTTTGGTTTTGATATTATTTCAAATGTTCCCACTTTTTTTATTCCGCATTCAGATTTCTTTTCAAATTTGGCATGACATCATACATAATTCAACATTCAAAATTCACATGTCATAAACCATAAACCACGGACCACAAGAAAGAAATATTACGTTTTTTTAGCGAGTTGGATTTTAGATTTTAGATTGTCGCCTGTAGGTAAATGAGAATGTGATTGTGAATAAAACATGACAGATTTAGCCAGTAGCCTGTTTACTGTTTAGTTTTTGGCTTGAGTCTTGAGTCTCGAATTTCCCAATTCTCCATTCTCATAATCCCCACTCCCCATTCCCAACGTCACACATTTTTATTTCTTGCACAATGTACAAAATACGGAATAAACCCGGCGGTCCGTCTTCCTCTCAAATATTTATGACCCTTGAAAGTTGAAAGAGGTATATCATGGGAAGCCTGTACTTTTACCTTTTGTTATTTTTCTAATAATTATTTTTTTTAAAGTAGTATATATTTTATATTATTGCGTTGTGTTGTGTTTTGTTGTGGGTTTCTTCATACTTTCCACTGTTATTCCTTACTTCTTTCTACCTTGCCTACCTGTGCTCGGGAATCTGGAACCTGGAGCCTGGAGACTGAAGACTTGGATTTCGCAAAGACCTACTTGTACTTGAAATCCAAGCTGACAAATGACGTCCACAAAGGAAATGAGAAATATCATGTGCTTTGTACTTTGTGAATGGATGTTAAGAAAAACAGGCGGAAAAAACGTAAAGATGTTCTCAGAACCGAGTAAATTCTTTTTTCAAAGTCCCAAGTCTCAAGTCTAAATAAGTCCAAGTCTCTAGTCTCTATACTCTATACTCTGTATTCTGCATTCTTTCGAATCAGGACTCAAGGCTGATATAATTTTCTTTTTGATCTTTCCCCAGAAGAAATGAATCGGAGAAGCGGAGTAAGTCTATTCAAATCCGGACTGTGATTCATCATATTTATTTTCATTTTCATATTCATGGTATTTAGATTCGTGTTCTAATTTCAGTTCCAATCCCAATCCCAATTCCAATGCCGATTCTGATTCTGAATTTTTCTCGGACTGTACATTGGACTGTACAATATAAATATAATAATAAGAAGGAGGAAGAGGGGAGGGGAAAGGAGAAATTCTGGGAATACTATTTATTTTCTCCCTATTTATTTCACGGAGCAATGGAGCAAGGACATGCGATGATCAGAATCATTAGAAAAGATTTATATTCATGTATTCAACATTCAGCATTCATGGGATTTTTTTTTCGAGTTGTGCAAGGTAAGTTTTCCTCCTTTCTACAATAATTCTCCAATTCTAGAATTCTAGAATTTTCTTGAGTCAAATTGGGCCTTGAATCTAGAATCTAGAATCTAGAATCTAGAGCCTAGAATTTGGAATTTGGAATAGAGAAAAAATGAGGTAAAGGACGAGAAGAAACTTGCACAGGAGTAAATACTGGAATACTCGATACTCGTATTGATGAATACTGATGATATGACCAGTGCGGGTGAGACACGCCACTGCTGCCGCTGTAAAGTAAAGGTAAAGGTAAATCCTTCCCTTTCTTCCAACCTGAATCTCCGCACTTTGTACTTTGTCTGTGGAAATCCCCTAAAAGGAAAAGGAAAAAAGAAAAAGGAACAGAATTGCGAAAGGCGACAGGGGAAAAGAAAGGAGAACCAAGGCTGTACAATGTACAATGTAAAAATAGGATATTACAAAATACAAGTTTGTCCTTGTTCATTGTTCAGTGTTCACACATCTCGCCATTATGATTGCATGACAGGGGATGAATCTTTGAACAAGAACTATCTACAACTACAACTTTTCCTCTTTAGACTTTAGACATGACTGCGCCTTACGAAATACAAAAGATGAATCCACCATCCACCAGATACATCCACAATACAATTCACATGTATGGAGCAAGTATCAAATATCAAATATCTAATATCTCGTCTTCAGATTTGAACCAAGACCCAAGACCCAAGACTAATAATCTTTCAGGATTTCACTTTTTACTCTATTCATCTGGAACCTCGAGTCTCAAGGCTCAAGTCTAGAACTTGGAATTTGGTATTTGGTATTTGGTATTTGGAAACTAAAGCTGGCGTCAAAGAGTCTTTTATCTTTTGAATCCATCCCTTATTTTTTCTACATAGATTATTCACACATTTATATTATTATATCAAAGAGAAGCAGAGAGACAGAGATGCATAAATCAAGCGTGAGGAAATTTACGAGAGAATAATAAATTGAAAAGTGTCATGTGATTGTGTCAAGAAATGAGAGGAGAGAGTCGAGAGTCGAGAGTCGAGAGTCGAGAATGAAGAATCCAGCAGACGCGCAACTATTTTATAAAGTATAAATTATAAAAAATACATCTGTCTGCAATACAAAATATAATATGCCTCACAAGTCACAAGTAAAATATATTTGAAACCCTTGTAATTCCGCATTGCAGTTTGAAGCATAGAGAATAGAAATTTCCGAAAGCTCTTCATCCAACGTCCAAAGTCCCAAGTCCTTGCAAACTACAAATTATAGATCATTTCACGCACTGTACAATGTACAATGTACATCGTACATCGTTCGTCGTACATAATAATAACCATAACGAGAGTGACATGGTAACCGACAACTATATGGTAAAAATATGTACAAAGTACAAAGCACAAGGAGCAATCGTGTGAAAATTGAATCCAATCCACGGTTTTCGGATTTGTCTGTCTGTCGATTGTCCATTGTAAATAATCTTCTGCGTGTCAAGTCACTGATCAGTGATCACTGACACATATTTGAAACTGGATACTTGAGACTTGAGACTTGAGACTTGATACTGGATTTCAATAAATGCTTCCTTTGATTTCTCTCTAAAAAGTTATTACAGCATTCCTCTCACACTCTTTTCCCTTTTTACAAAGCAGAGGATAAAGGGAAAAAATCATCATCTCCTTTCATCTTTTATCTTTCCTCTTTGTACCAAAAGAGAGAGAAAACAACTTTTGTTTAGCATCCAGCATTTGAAACTGGAATTTTTGTCATGAAATTTTCCATCTGTTTGGCATCAAAAATCAAAAATTCTAGACTCTAGACTCTAGATTCTAGATGGGAAAATCTAAATAGATTTTCTAATTTCTTATCCTAAATCTTGCGCATATTCTTTCAAAAATATACACATTTTATGCATTCAAATTTCTCTTATTTCTCCGCCCTCTCCGTCCTTTCTTGATTAGTTCTCGCTCTTCGTAATGAAAAATGGGCAAAGTGTTGGAGTTTCATGAAATCTCTTTGAATTTTGAATTTTAACAGATACTGATTGATCCATCGATTGTTCATTGTTCATGTAGAGTTGGAGCTGAATTCGGACACGGATTAGGATTGCTCAATTGACTCGACTGGAGTGGACCAAACCTCAAACAGGAATCGAATGCGACAGTAGACAGTAGGCAATATGTTTAGCGGAAAGTGTGCGGTGTGGGCGGCACAATTGACAATTTAAGTATTACTCGAGACTCGAGCCTTGAGCCATAAGCTTTGAGCCTTAAGCCTTGAGTTTGTTGTGTGGAGTTTGTTTGGTGAGGAATGAAAATTAGGAATGAAAAATGAGCATTGACTATTCATAAACAATGCGGAACAAGTGTTAGTTGCTCGTCGATCCATTGTTCATTGTCCACACTTTACATTGAAGATTTCAGATGCTCTGGCGGGAATCGGTCGGTCCTGTTCCGCTCTGATTTTCTTTGTCTTGAATATCAAATCTAGAGTCTAGAAACTGGAGTTTGGAATCTCGAGTTTGGAATCTCGACTCATTGTTATTGCCATTGTTTGTGCATTCTAGAATTCTAGAATTCTATTGTCTGACAGGACAATCCAGTCAGCGAAATATGCGATAGACAATGTAGGACAGAAAACAGAGTAAATGTTCAATGCTCCCACACAGCTTTCATTGTTTCTGGATTCTGGATTCTGGATTTTCGTTGGTAAGAGATACAAGATATCTCACCACTCACCACTCACCACTTTTACCTCTGCTATATTTGCATCTACAACCTCACGTAAGTTTCTCTATTATTATTATTCTGCACCCGATTTTGTAGTCATTCCTTTCAAGCCTCAACACTGGTGTGAAATTAGTTGATGTTCTTTTGCCTCCAAACTCTTCACTCTTCACTACATGTACAATGTACAATGTACACTGTACACTGTACACACTTTCACTTTTGCCTTTTCTTTTACTCTTCTCCTATTGCTTTCAATTTTCAATTGTACTGAGGTGAAAGGTGAACTGTTAAAATCCCCAGCTTTTCAATTACATTCATCCTTCAAATTATATGGTAAATTCTAAACCCAACTTGCAAGAAATCCGTTGCCGTAAAATTAGTCGACAGGATGCGAAATAGGGATTACAAAATAGAAGAGATAAAAACGGTTGTACACTTTTTGGTGTACTACTTTTGGCTCAAGAGTCTAAAGTCTAAAGTCTAAAGTCTACTACTACTTTCTGCACTTACGATGAAAGATGAATGTTAAACGTCAAATCCGTCTTTTTTCTATTTTATTTTACTTGCTTTTTTACTATTTCCTTCTGCGTCGCACATAAACATTAAACATGAAGAGGGCCATCGTACGACGTAGTACCAGTACCAGTATCAAGTTTCCCTAACACCAAATATCAAATAGAGAAGAAGAAGAGCAAAAGGGAAAGGAACGTGAGCTTCTTGTCTCCTTTTTTTTATTTATATTGTGTTTCACAGAGCCCAGAACTGGAGCACTGGAGAGTTGCTGTACTTTTAAAGTCACATATTAAATTGTACATTGTACATTGAATACTATAGTTATAATAGTCACTTTTATCCTCCACATTGTATCGTACATGTATTGCGTACTCGTACTCGTAGAAATTGAATGGATTTAAGTGAATAAAAGTGAAAACAGAATGAAACTGGAACGGGAACGGGAAAATCTGACAGCATGTGTCTTTTCTTTATTCCTTATTCTTTATTCTTTATTCTTTATTTCGTCATCCATTTCCTCCTTTATTCTTTCTTCTTCTTCTCTTCTTCTGCCTCTACTTTGTCACTCTGTCCTGTCCATAGCTGTCCTCGAAGAAAGGAAGAAAGAAACACGAAGAGCATTCAACAACAATCCATTTAATGGAAGTTTCTATACAGTCTACTGTTTGTGTATAATGTGTAATGTATAATGTCTCTTATATTGTGTATGGTGTACAGCGTGCTGTGTCCTTTATAAACTTGAGCCAACTGCAAAAGTCATACACATTACACGTTAGAGATTGTACATGTGTTTTGAGTTTTGGATTTTGGATTTTGGATTCAGGATTTTGGAGAGAGTGTTTAGTGTTTACTTGACTGATTGTCTGTCTGTATGTAAATAGGTGTGCGTGTGTGTGAGAAGGAGAAGGAGAGTTGGTAACCTGGTGCAGGGGTGCACCCGTCCTGGTACGTGGTCAATCAGCCTCGGAGTCTCGAGTCTCTCGCTCATCACTCCTCAACAAAAGTCTCCAGTCCTCCACCTTTCCTCAACCTGACTTGAATTGACTAGAATTGACTTGAATTGACTTGACTGGAATCTTGAGTCTTGAATGTTTCAACTCTCAAATCTCAACTCGTAAGTCTCAAGACTCGGGCCTCAAGTTTCAACTCTCAAGTCTCAAGTCTCAAGGTGTGTAGTAGAAACACGTGTAAATCTAGATTCTACGTAGCTTGTGCTTTGTCCCTTTCGATTTTTGGTGCATAGGGAAAATACAAGTTGGACTATTAAAGGATTTTTGTGTGGAAATCCTTTTCTACAATTTACAATGCGTCAATACTCAATACTCAATGCTCAATGCTCAATGCTCAATACACACGGAAATGGATTTCAATGCTTGCCTTTTCTCTCTTTCTCTTCTCTCTTTTCTCTTCTGTATCCACCCGGACTTTCCCCATTCTCCATTCTCCTTTCTTCTGGCTACAGAAAAAGCTGTAGAAATTTCTCACTCACCCTTCACTTTTCGCTACTAGACCCACATTCTAGATTCTAGATTCTAGAGTCTAGAATCTAGAGTGTAGAGTGTAGAGTCAAGCAGAGTTGCCCAATTTTAAAGGTCTGGATTCTGGATTCCGGATGAAGGATAAAGTAAAGTGGTTTGACTGTATTGACTATTGACTATTGACTGTATATTACGTGAATATATAATCTTATACTATAGTATAGTATAAATACAAGTGTAGATTTGAATCCATGGTTTGGATTTTCTTTGTATACATTGTACAGTGTAAAATGTACAATGTACAAGCACACAACAGTCACAAGTTGGGCAATCAATCTATTCAATTGAAAAAGTAGGTGAGAGAAAACTTGAGAATTTGAGTCCTTGCGTTGGAGGGTAACTCTTGGCCCTCTTTCTCTTTCTCTTTCTCCTAGTTTTCTAGTTCTCTAGTTACGAAAGGGCGGAAATGAGCGAGTTTTCTCCTCGTCTTGTGGTCCTGTTTCTGCTGCTGATTCTTGATTCTGTTTAAACAGGCAGGATGCAGTAGTGTTCTTGTTTTTGTTCATATCTGTAGCCCGTCATCAGCATACGTTCCTTGTTCTTTGTACATGTCTGCATATATAAAAGTATCTACTTTAGTTTATATTTTAGTGTTTGTTTAGTCCTGAATAAGGTGAGAGGGATCACGGAAAGCTCGAGTTTTGAATATTTGAATAAATTCTACTGAATACCACTAAATCTTTGAGATTTCATATATTATATATATACTCTCTTGTCTTTGTGCTTTGTAATTTATATTTATTATTTATAATATATAATACGGAGTAGATACAAATATTATATTAGGCAGTTGATGCAGACGTGGATGCAGTGAAACAAATATATTCCACTAATCTACTGTCTACTGTCTACTGTCTACATTCTACATGCAGTGACTGTTTACTGGTTACTGAGGGAAAAGTGAGAAAGAGAGGAGAAAATGGGAGGTGTGATTACTCTGAATTTGGAATCATTGAGGCAGTTTTTTTAAGGAGACAAAAACTGTGTTAAAAAACAAGTAGTAGCAAAAGTGGCAAGTGGCAAGTTGTGAGTAGTGTCGTCTCTATTCTCTATTCTCTATTCTCTATTCTCTATTCTCTATTCTCTATTCTGTATTGCAAATGACAATCCAAGTGTTTTCTATTTTCTATTCTCCACTCTACATTTTATCTTTTGTATTCTCTAGTCTCTAGTTCCTAGTCTTTGTACGAAATGTATAGCATTTCAAATGCATCATATGGATATAGGTATAGGTATAAGATATAAGATATCAGAATGTCAGCAGACAGAGATAGAGGGAGAAAGAGGGAGCTAATGGTTAATGGTATGGCATTAGGTGAAAACATCCACAAAAGATAGTCACAGTTAATGTAATACAAGTGAAAGGATGAGGAAAATCAAGAAAAAAACAAGACCAAGAAAGAGAGAAAAGAACGAAAGAAAGAAAGAAAGAAAGCTGAGGAGCAAATAACATTTCTAAACCAAACCAAACGGGGAATAAGCACTTTACAAGCATACAATTTCCCAGAGGACCTCGCTCTTCCACTTGTTTGGTGCTGGTGACTGGTGACTGGTGCTAGAGAAATGTGTCACGCAACTGAAAACTGAAATGCTGATATATGACAATAAAGGTAAGAGCAAGAGCAAGAGCAACAACATTCAGACACGTGAAGACACGCAGCCATGATGTATCAAGTATAAAGTATAAATCTACGCTCCATGTTTCCATCGACATTCTACACACTTAATACACAAGGTACATTTAGTTGAGTTGAGTTGAGTCTATCGAGATTTCTCAAGTCTCCAGTCGATTCTCGAGTCTCGAGTCACAAGTATCTTGTCATTTTTCCTAGGAAATTCCCACACAAGCCCCACGAGCCAAAAATAAAAGATAAAAGATACAAGGTACAAGGTACAAGACAGGAAGCACATGGACAACGTCACGTTTTCTTTTTTATGCGTCCACTGAATCTGGAGCTGCTCAATGCTCAATGCTCAATGAACAGTGATCATCAAGCTAATGAACTACCAGCCTTTTCCCTGTACCTTTTACTCTTTCTTCTTTCCTCTTTACACATGTCAAATCCCAATCCGAATCGGAATACAGAGAAGAACGTCATATCAAAGGCGTGATAACACATTTATTTATAACATAACTATGATATTGAGCACTGAACACTGGATATCTCACGTGATATTTATGTGACGTGTGATGCTACACATAAATAGATTAAACCATATTGAATAAATATCCAATATCCAATATCGGATATCGGGTGACACATTATTTACTTTATATAATTTGTGTACTCCTTTCGATCTCTATTAATTGAGTAAAAGCTGGAAGTTGGAATCTGGAATCTAAACTGGAAAATCAAGTCTAAAGATTAAAGTCTCAAATCTTGATGCTACGACTAAATATAATTAAAAATTGAAAGCTGGAGCTGGTATTCAAATTATTCAAAATATTCAAAGAATGGGAGAGGGATGAGGTAATAATGTAAAACGTAAATACTGAGTAGGAAATTGGAGCAAACTATTTTCATTTTGGTCCAAGTTGCTCAATATTTATCAGGTTGAGATTCGAGCTTCGAGATTCGAGACAAAAGTCTGTGGTTTGTAAACTATAGGCTGAAAAGATTGTAGATTTCATATTTCATATTCAAGTAATAATGGGGTGTGCATGTGTATTATTATCTCGACTCTCGACTCTGTATTCTATATTCTATATTCTGGACCTCGTGGCTATGAATTTTCTCTGTCCTACTTTCACTCTGGGAATTTTCCGTGTGGTTTTTGTATCATATTTATCATAATCATAATGATGATATTCCATGTTCCATGTTCCATGTTCTGTGTTCCATGTAAAATATAAAATACAGTACATGTTTCGGAGAAATGAAGCATTGCTGTTTTTCTCATTTCCACTTTCTATTTAATTAAGCATCATCCACCATCCACCATCCGCCAGTTTCTCCACTGTATATGCAGTACTTTGCTTTCTCTGTGTATAGTGTATAGTGTAGACAGGAGGCAGAATCATGTGGATGTGGAGTTGGATTGTGTACACGTGTTTATATTTTCTATATTTTCTATTTTGAACATCATTATCAAGGATGAAGGATCTCATGTTCCCAGTTCCTACCAAATACCAAATGGCATGCCTCCACATTCTACATTCTATATTCTATATTCTAGATTGTACATTGTAAATTGCAAGCTGTAAGCGGTGCAATGTTCAACGTGTAACCGTGTAACCGAGTAAAAGAGACAACTTTATCCATGATACGGATATGATATCCGACGCTCTTTCACTCTTTCACTCTTTTACTCTTTTACTCTAACTTTATGCTCTGCCCGAAAAACTCATTTCAAATTTCATCTTCTCTTAATTATCTCATGTCATGAACTGACATTACCCCTTTACTCTTTACTCTTTACGCCTTCTCCATCCTCCATCCTCCATTCGCCATGTATTTACTTTGCTCGCCCTGCACACTACACACTACACACTACACACTAGACACTACATGAGCAAGTGAGTGGGAATGATTGAATGAATTAGGAATTACTTCTTGAATCTTTTCGGGTTACATTCTACTTTCTAGATTATACAGTCTACAGTCTACATTCTACATTCTTGACTGCTCAATGCTCAACGCTCAATGTTCAATGCTCAACGCTCAATGCTTGGTTTAGGCTTCGGTGTCGGTTTATTTAGAGACAAGTCGAGAAAAAAACCCAAACTCCTCATTATTTACTCGAAACTCGAAACTCGAAACTCGAAACTCTTTACTTATTCCCACTTGTTTTCTTTGGGAGAAAACAGCAAGAGATTCGCCGCTACAGCCAAACCAAACACCAAACACCAAACAATCAACAATCAGCACTCAAATAGCCACTGCACAGTGCAATAAAAAATAAACAAGTGGTACAAAATACATGTTCATTTTATTCCTGATTACTTGTTACTTTTGGTTTTTGTTGTGGTGCAGTTTCCATTGGATTTACAGTCTAATGATTTGGAATCTTGAATCTTGAATCTAGAGCTCAATTTATCCAACGTCCATCTTTACAGTTTTTTTGGACTTGAACTTTACACTGTAGACTGTAGACTGTAGACGTAATTAGCACAAAAATACATGCAAAGAAGACAAAAAAGGGCGATCGACTTTTAACTTTCACCAAACTGACTGGTTTATCCAGTGACTGAATAAAACAGTTATAAAAGACTTATGAATCCTTTCTGCTTTTATTTTTCTACCTTTTCCTTTTCTACAGTCTAGTGTCTAGTATCTAGTGTAATTTTTTAATTTCACCTGGGAAGAGAAAGTACCACATGTGGATTATACTTTCTCCAAGTTTTGTTTGGTTCCTACTTGCCATTTCCAATTTTGATCCATGACCTCCTACATTTTACATTATTTTATAACTACAGCCTGGAACGTACATTGTAAGTGCGTCATAAGTCATATAGCACTTACAAAAACAAAACATAGATGCACTATAGACAGTAGACAGTAGACCACCCACGTCACACATTACGCGTTGGTGCAATTAAAGTGGACGGTTGATTTTCAATTTTATATTTTAGCTCATCCCTTTTTTTATCTCTTATTTTTATTACTAAATTTAGGATTAAACATATAAACGACTTTTTTTCATGTTGTAGGGAAATCGAAGACGGAAAATCGAAATCGAAATCGAGCCACGCCAAGTACACTGTACACTGTACATTGTACATTGTACAGGCACGTGAACAGTGACGAGACAGGAATATCTAAAGTTTGTATTAGAAAATACAAAATGCTCACGGACATGAAAAAAGTACTTGGGATAAACTTGACGTTGCTGTTACCGTTCCAGTGTTTCAGTTGCCGTTGGTGTTTAATGTAGAGAATATAATGTGTAAATTTTTTATAGTCCTCTGATTTTTAGTGCCAACATCCAACAGCCAACAGCCAACAGTCGACAGTAACTCACACGAAACACCCAACACCCAACGCATAAAATACATGCATAATAAATGCTAATATTCCTCACGACTCAAAACTCTAAACTCAAGCCTCTGGATTCTGGATTCTGGATTCTAGAATCTAGAATCTAGACTCTAGACTTCAGACTGTTGATAATAAAACATGTGCCAAGGAGAATTGGAATTGAAATTTGAAAAGTCTTTATTTATTTTTGAGAAAAATGGGAGCAACTCCCAACATTTTACATTTTACATTTTACTGCTAACTACAGATAATACGGCCAGACTCCATCTCCGTCTCAGTTACAGCTCTCAACACCAGGTTTTTATTTTTTCTATCCAGTAATAATTTGAACAAAGTTGTTGTGGTGCACACACAACACACAACAAGAGGCAGCAGACAAGAGAAGAGAATAGAAGTGGAGCATTGTAGAGTGTGGTCGTTGGTTGTTGGATGTTGGAGTGAAGTAAAACGTTGGAAATAGTCAATACTCAACATATCCACTGAGCTGAGCTGAGCTGAGCTGAGCTGAGTCGAGTTAAGTTGAGTCTAGATTCTAGATGGATAGAACAGGAGGAACGAGGATGAAATAAAAGACAAGTTTCATATTATGTCAGTCCTTTCCCCACAAAAACATAATCCACAATTGGACGTGTACAACTTTACTGTACAAAGTACATTGTACAAAGTAGGAGAGAAAGAGAAGGCAAAAACAGGGATGCGGATGAGAATGAGGCAGAAAAAGTATCAAGTCCTTCACATACGCGACTATTTAGTTTAGGAGTAGACAGGAATAAAAAGAGAGCAATAAAAAATAAAACTGCCTTACTCCGTATTTCCGTGTTTCCTATTTTCGTATTTTGTATTTCCCACATCTCCTCTCTCCATTTTCTTTTTTTTGTTTCCTATTTTCTGCTTTCTCTTTTCCCTTTCGCTTTATTTCACACTTGACGATCCTGACATGTTTTATCTACTCTTCTTCTCCTCTCCATTGGATTGGATTGGGCTTGGTTTGCGAATTATAGAGTTTGGAGTTTAGGTTTTCCACTTTTTTCCGCGCTTTCTCTTTGTCGTTTTTTGTTTTTGTTTTTGTTTTTGACTGTCCTTTGGTTTCCTTCCTCATTACTCTCTACTCTCTACACTCTACTCCTCACTCCACTTGTTACTCCTTCTCCTTCTCGTTATTTTTCCATCCGTATTAGATAGTACAAGAAAAACTCAACTTGATCAAATGTAGAACCATTTACCTCAGCGAGACAGATATTCTTGGATTTTTTGTTTATTTATCCGTCTGAAATCTGAAATCTAGACTCGACAACAAACAAGAAACCAACAGGAAGCAAACAGGAAGCTCAAGTACTGTACAAAACTACAATCTCCACTACAACACAGAAAATACCGAATACGGAAACCAAAAAATTAATAAAATTAAAAGAAAAAACAAGAGTAAATGTTATTATGGTTTATTGTCTTTTGAGGATTGAGGATTGAGGATTGAGGATTGAGGATTGAAGATTGAGTCGAGTAGATTTAGCTCTGAACACTGAACACTGAACAGTGAACAAAAAACAGAGAACCAATATATAATAGAGCACCCTTACAAAATACAAAAACAACTACAACTACAGCTTCACGTACAAAGTACCCTCAATCTGCAATCTGCAATCTAGAATCTCCAGTGCAGAAACTAAAAGCCCAAAGCCCAAACTCCAAACTCGGAATTGTCAAGTGAGAAAAGAGGATGACGGAAAAGTGCAGGAAGTATTATTAACTAAAAAGGCCTTGGTCTAAATCTCTGCTGATTTCTCTCTCCTGTTCTTTCTCTCCCTCAAACTTTCCACTTTACAAAAACACACTCATCGTCCTCTCAATTCTCAAGTCAGTTTCAGGATTCAATTGTGTCATTATCAATCTACGTCTCTATATTACGAATCACTATATCTGTATCTATATCTACGGTGGATATATCCACTAAATAAATGGATCCTGTTCACTTGATGATGATGGTGATGATGGTGATTAAAGGGTCGGCCAATCTGTTGAGTTGAGTTGAGTTGAGTTGAGTTGAGTTGAGTCGAGTGTCAAGGAGAACATGTTCTTGTTCTTGAGTAAACAGAAAGAGCGAGGAGGAGTTTGGAGTTTGGGTTGCGTTTCCATCTCAACTGTACTCTCGATTCTAGATTCTAGTTTCTAGTTTCTAGACTCTAGATGTAATATGTAAGATGTAAGACGCAAGACGCAGTGTTTGTATTAGTTTTCAAGTTTAATTATTTAAAAGTTTAATTATGACTGGCACTCCCATGAAATGAATTTACAATTTCCTGGTGCAGGCAATTGACTCGAGACTCGAGACTCGAAACTCAAGACGCGAAACTCAAGTTGGTTGTTGATTGTGCAAAAAATACAGAAATGGAGCAGTAGAGAAACATGTAGAATGTAGAATGTGGACGTACTTGCTTCCTTCCTTTCTCCTTGAACTGATAAATATTAGGATATTAAATATGCAGATAATTACAAATTACAATGCTCCATTCTATAAAAAAAACAAGCATCCAGAATCCAGAATCTAGAATCTAGAATCTACAATAGAATCGAGACCTTGTGCATTCTGCTGTTATAACTTGTAATTGAATGAATCATCCATCTCCATTTCCATCTTCATCTCTGTTGAACATAATATTTTGTAAATATTATGAACATCATGCATGATCCACTCCGACTTTCGCCTCCGTGTAGTTCCTTTTGAATATCAATTTTCCAAGGAGGAAGGAGGAAGGAGGAAGAAGATGTAGTAGATAGGGAAAAGGGGAAAGGAGAAAGATGTAGGCTGTAGGTTGTAAGTTGTAGGTTGTTGGCTGTTGGCTGTTGCTGGGAGAAGGTATGAAATTGAATAGGGAGAAGGCGGAGAAGTAAGTAAGTAAGTGGGACATCCTGTCTGCTGTGTACATTGTACATTGTACATCCGCCTCCTCCTCGCTTTTTCTCCTCTATTTCAATCAATCTGTCAATCTATCTATTATCTATATCTCCTTCTCCCTCTCCACATGTTTTATCAATGGAAATTGAAATGTTGTAGGTTCAACATTACACATGCAACATTCAAGATAGATTGTACATTTTACATCATCTGTGCAAACTTTACAAAGTTTCCTTTACTTTTCTCTACTTTTCTCTTTTCTTCTCCATTCTCCATTCTCCATTCTCGATTCTCGATTCTCGACTTTTGAGTTTTGAGTTTTCTCAGTGAATCTTGAGTCACAAAATGAGCCAAAAACCTAAAGCGTACCACATCCTTTTCTATTTTCTCTTTTCTCCCCATGTACTGCTGCATCGACTTGTCGACTTTTTGACTTTTTGACTTGGTTCTACATTCTACATTCTGCATTCTGCATTCTACATTGTACACAAATGTGGGTTCTGTAGTTGAAAAGTCCAATTTTCTCAGCAGCTCCTTTTCCTTCCTCTCCATTTCTTTATCCAGTCTCCAGTCTCCAGTCTCCAGTCACAAAGGAAAGATCAAGAACTGGAGCAAGAGCAAGAGCAAGAGAATTGGAGAGAACGAGCGAGCGAGTAAGAAACTGTATCACGTATCGAGCATCGAGCATCGAGCATCGAGTGTCGAGTGTCGAGTGTCGAGAGTCAAGAGTGGAGTATCGAGATGCAACAGCCGACTTGGACTTTGACTTGGTCTTCAACTTGAACTCACAACTTACAACTTGTGCCGACAAAGAAAGAATGGAGACTGGAGACTTGAGACTGGAAATGGGATACATATTCAAAACTCGTCTTGTTATTTTATACGGCCGTGTTGTTGTTGTTACTTAAACGAAAATTGTTTCCACATTACACATTACACGCTATACTGTATATTGTGTCATGTGATAACATGTTATATTACTTTATCCAGTTTCTCTAGTTTCTCCAGTTTCTGTTCTCTGTTCTATACCATCTGTTTGTATGAGTCGGAGTCTGGTTCGGTTTGTCTGTCTGTCTAGGAATTAGGAATGTATGCCAAGTGCCAAGGGCGTTTACAGTATTGATAGTTGATAGTTGAATGTTGATAGTGCTTATGCAAGGGTCTATGGATATATTTTCTATTACTCCTTCTCCATTCTACAATCTAAATTCCAGTGTTTGGATCTTCAATGTTACATGTTACATGTTCAAGGCTCAAGAAGAAAAGATGGTTGATGGGAAAATGATATTGAAATCACGTTTCGTCTTAAACTTTTTCCTTTCTCCTTTCTTCTTGTTCTTGTTCTTGTGAATCTCCTTGTGCATCTTTATTCTCCTTCGCCTTCCCTTTCCCTTGTCTACCGCACTTTTGTACTGTTCGCTTTTCGCTTGTTCGCTTTTCGCTTGCCGGTTTTTGGCTCGTCTCTTTGTGATGAAATTTTCCCCATCAACACAAACACAAACACAAACAGACAGAGACAGAGAAACTAAAAGCAAAACTCCACTCTGCACTCTCCTTCTACTTGCTACTTTCTACTTTCTCCTCCCATTTTCTTGCTTCTGTTGACTACTTTTCTCAGCAAATGTTAACAATATTATTCCTTGTTTGTCATTTGTCATACCAGTTTTAGTTTATTCTTTGGATACTTTTACCAGAAAATGAAAATTTTAAAAAGTAGATATAGACTGTTGTTACCCTCGGGTCAAAATCA
>JAQGBH010000932.1:0-39652 GCA_034698265.1 Sminthurinus aureus | reverse complement strand
CCGTCGAGTTGACAAATTTTCCCGCTACATGGCGCCAACTCGTCGACGCGAAGCGTACTCAATCTGTACACAGACAGCACGAATGCAATAGTCAGCTTCGCTTCCTAAAAACTACAGACTACATTGCTAGAAAATATATAAAAAATACTGATCGTTTCACATAAGTACTCCATTGTTTTTAATATGCACCTTTTGTAGATACAGGCTTGTTTCTCATTGGGTGTCATATTTTTAGATATATCGAATGGAAATTTAATAAGTTTGTATGCTTACTACTTATGAACAATCATATTTCTGTTGTCTATATTGACAAGTGATGGATGATTTTTGATGTGATTTCTTTGACCAACGAGTGATTATCTCGATAATAAAATCCTATCCAGACAGATCTCAAGTTGTAATGAATATATAAATTATGATAATCATTCATACATATTTTACATAATCATCAGTGCACACACATGTTGCTCGTTGTACAATACAGTTGATACTAGTTGAAGATATTTTTTACTGATTAAATAAATGGAGTACTAGTTTTCTAGGCTAACTTTAGTCTGTTAAAATAATAATTGGCAATGTGCTCCGTTTTGGTCTAAAGAAAGTTTTTTTTTGTGTCTTTTTTTAATTAAAAACAAAGCAGGCCAAATTTGTTTTTAAATTCTTAAACAAATAAAAACTATAGTGAATTCATTTTTACTCAGCAAATAAAATTATAAAATTAAAAAATGAAGGCTCTACTGTATTTATTAGTTATTATTCCAACCTTTTTCAACTTCATTCAAAGTAGAATTATTACTTTGGATGATATTGGAGATCAGGAGACAGGAGTTTGGACTGAAATAAGTTGTCGTCACTATTTAAATTCGCTAGAGTATTTGGATGCTACAGGGTGTTATGTATCTGCCATGAATTTAAGTGATCACAGGTGGCAGCCTGAAAATGAAACTGACTTTTTCGAAGGTCAAGAAGGTTTTTGGGGACCTTGTTCAAAGCAAACTTGTGACCTTATCTACTATGGTGGATTTCTTCCACAACCAATAAATATTTCAGTGTCTGGAATTTTCAGTGGAGATGGAACAATTGAAGTATCCACACGGAGAGGTGCGAGCTATGGACAATGGAGATCTTTAAGTACACTTCAGGCAATTGATACAGACGATAGGTAAAAGCCAAATTTTTTTCAGAATGTTATAAAATAAAATGAAGCATACGATACACTTTAAATATGATATAATATTATACTATGATCGTTTTGTATTTATGCTATTCTCAGTTTCACAACCAGTTGGCAAGGTGAATTTATAGATAGCACAACCCTGACGGAAACGGATTATGTTAGACCTTTGTTTTTACTAATATATTATTGAATAATTATAATAATAAATAATTATTGACGGAAATTTTAACCTGAAGTCTGTATTTTTTAATTTATTTTTACTGATCGATAATTGATATTGTTTTCATTTTTTTTTATATTATAGGTATTCAAATTCACCGTTCATACCACAGGGCCAGAAAGTTTAGCTTTGATTGATAGAATTGAAATTGACCTTGGACCCGATGTTCTAGAACCACCTACAACCACAACAGAAAATCCTTTAGATCCACGTCCACCCAAAAATGTATTTGAATTGGATGTAAAAGAAGAATTAGAGCTGGATTCAGAATGGATGTCTGTCACATGTAATTACGCTCCGAGTCATGAGGATTTTTGGGCGTACGGCTGTCCCAATAATATGTCTTTGAGTGACGAAGAAGACCAACCTCTTGGATTCTGGACAACATGTCATGCCTACAACTGTGATTTCATTTTCTCTGCTGGAGCTGGAAGACCACAAATTCAATTGTTGACCATGAATGGACTTTTTAGAGGAGATGCCAAAGTTACTATTAGTAAAAAGGCCAGGGGGCTATCGAAGAAATACGAACATATGTTAAGTGTTACAGCTGCTGATTTTTATAACAGTACATCTTGGGCTACAATTCTACCCAATTATTGTAATAGCGATGTAAGTTCCTATATATATTATGAAATCTCCATATTCTTTAGACACTGTTTACATTTTACAGATTGCAAAATAGAAAATATGCAAATAGTAAATACACACATGTTTCTATAATATATTATGATACATGGATCAAAATATTATATACTTTTGCATTAATATTATTTTAAATATTTTGTAGATTTACAACATCAGCATTTCTGGAGCTGCCAATAACATATTGGTAGATAAAGTTTTAGTTTCTTTATATCAAGATTCTGATAAATGTACTACACCTGTAGCAACTAAACCAACAACACCAATTCCAGGAACTGGAGCAACTGAACCCAATGATGAAGATGAAACTACAAAGGGGGGTGTTCAATCTATTACGTCTACTTTCATGACTTTTGCTTTTGTTGTATGTACGAGTCTTTCATTTTATGCGTTTAGCCAGTAAACGTACTTTACTCCCTATATTATGTATACTGTATTCCATCATTATGTATACTGTATACACAATACATACGTCCATTCTGTACTACCTGCTCCCATTTTCCTGTCAACAGTTTACTCTATACTTTTAAAAATTAGTACTTAAAACGTAAACAAGTGATATTTTAAATATTGCATTAATGAACGAAATGTGCCACAAATAGCTATTTATGTATTAATTATTGACTATTGCTACTTACATTTTATGATAATATAGACAACTTGTACTTCACTTGATATTTACTTGATGACGAAACACTAAACCTAATGATAATTTTTACTGTATTATATTATACATATATACATCTGTATTTATTTATTTGACTTTTGTCCTTACAAAATGTTTGTAGTATTACGACCAAATGTACTATGATTATATATAACTTATTATGATTATATATAACTTATTATGTGAGAACCATGTAATAACGTTTCTATATAATGAACAAAATAAAAAAATTAAAATGAACTACTGTACATTAAATAAATTTGAATGCATCAACTTGTTTTCTACTTTCTACGTAATATTACAACATGTGCAAGGTGTATAGCGTACAGAAATTTACTTAAATATATTATGCTAATTGTACGTTATAAGTTATACCTTTTCTGATTTATGTATCATCATACTTCAAATCTACAATATGTACTAAACTATATATATACACATCTGTGCATATTCAAGACAAAAAGGTACTTACAAGTGAAATACTCAAAAGTAGCTTTGGGCACAAAAAAAAAGATAAAACTAGTAAAGCTACACTCTCTACTTTTTTTTCTTTTTTTTCCTTTACCTACTACTGGAAATTTCGTGATATTTATTCCTTGTTCAGTTGTCGTTGAGTTGAGCTTATTTTGGGTTTGACTGAACTTGCGCTACAAATTACTCAAGTTAATAATAATTATAGTGAAAAATCATTTTCCATAAAATAAAATAAAAATAACTTTACAAGTGAAGTGCAGAGTGCAGAGTATTTGGAAAATATAAGAAAAATGTCTGGTGACAGTGAGGAAATTTCAATATTACAAGTGGTAAAAAGTGAGCCAAGAGACAAAGAAGAAAGTGAAGATGAGGACGAATATAATGACAAACCACTAACAATGGAGGATTTGAATGAACAAACTAGTCGATTGGTTCGATTTAACATTGATAACAACAGATATTATTCACCACCCAAAAAAGCATTAAAATCCATTTTACGAAATCACAATGATCATTCTGATCAAAATCAGAGTACGATGAGTAGACGAAAGTCTTTTGGAATTCCATCGAATCAAGTCGGACAAGGAAACTTCAATCCTTATACAAACTGTAACCATGGTTTTCATCATCAAATGTCTTCGGCTTCGGTTTATCCACCACACCATCCTCATTATCCCTTTGGATTTACTCCATATTGGCGGCCACCACCTCCACCCGCTCCTCGAATGATGAGTCCCTATCCTCAGTACTTTCCACAGTGTCCACCATGTCCACCGTGTCATCATTACTATCCACAAATTCGACAAACACAGCAACAGCAAATTCATCAACATCAGCCACAGAAAATTCATCAAACAATTCATCAACAAAAATCGGATCTTCCAATTCCAGTGAAACCTCGTAGAACATTGGTTAAAAAAGATCTCAACTCTACGTCTTCAGCACATCATGACTCAGATGATTTGAATGTTTCGAGAAAGTCTAAATCGTCTAAAAAGCTCACTCATCACAGCAAAGTTAGCCAGTCTGAACAGGAAAGTAATCGAGATCAAAATGTTGAAAACATTGAAAATGGAGTGAAGTGTAATGTTACTCCATCTGGACATGCAGAGAAAACTGTTTCGAAAAGTAAGTACCGTTAATAATCAACAATTTTAAAAGGAAAGAATCTGTAATTTTAAACACTCTTTATCTACCGTTTTTTTCAAAACATGTAAATTTTTTAATTATCTAAAATGGTATTTCCAATTTGCAGTGAACTTTTTTCCAGTACGTAGTTGTATACATGTACACTTGTGATATGGAAATATTTATGCAAGTGCAGAAGCTCAAACTACAAATAATTTGCAAGTAAAATAACAGTGTTTAAATAAATAATATTTACGTGTCCTTATTTCTGATTTCTTTTTTCAGGACGACTAACATTTGACAAGGTGAAAAAATCACGCTCAAAAGGAGATGCCCAAGGAGGAGGTGGAGAAGTTTCCAATACTATATCAGCATCAGCTGTAGAAACTATTGAGAAAATTGGGAGAAAATCTCATCATTTACCCAAGCAACCATCAGTTCAATTACCCTCAACAGCCAAAAAATCAGAACGCGTCAAAACACGAGAATCAAAGAAGAATAAAAGTAACTGATTTTTCAACGTTTCAACCATATATACATAAATATTTTACTTTTTAAACTATTTAAACGAAATAATATAACGTAGGATTTAAAATTTAAATATTTTATAATTTAATTTCATAACTATATTATGTAGTGTAGATATATATATATATATATATGCGACATGTTGTACTGTATGTATTTACATGTTTTTTTCTAGCTTTATTACTCTGTATACTTCAAAAGCATTTCAAATTGAATGCCTTTTCAATTGACCTATTTTTATTTTTATCAAGCAAGCCTTCAAATATTTTTAATTTATTACGTGTATTTTAGACATAATATTTTGAATTGTTACAATAACGAGACATTTACCATGATGCATTTATTATTCATACGAAGGTTTGAATTTCGAAACATGTTTAGAAAATGTAAACATGTCATAAAAGTTGATAAAAGTATCAGATTTTACTTTTTTTTACATTGATTTCAAAAACAGCTATTTATGTTTAGTGTTAACTTTTTATTTATAATACAACTATTTTTTAATACTGAAAATATGCTTACATTGCAGTTAACAGACAATTGTAAATGCACGATAGGAAATCGTTCTGTCTACTCTACATTGTTTTTTTTATTTATGCTTCTACTCTTTATATTTTCTGCGTTTGAATAGAATTTGACACAATCGTACAGCGTTTATTTATGATTGAGACTTTTTGTTTTGTCACTTTGTAATAATATGTGTATCGTTTGTGGTTGTTTGTAAAATTATTACCAGTTTTTTATCAAATTAAATAACGTTTTATTATGAATACATAATACAATTTTGAAAATGACCAATTCATTTGCTCGGTTTTTATCTCATGAGTCATGAGTGTACAATGTACAATTTCATTTTAGTAAACATTTTAGTTGTTTCACAATTTAGTAGGATGAGATGCTTAAAACGTGTACAATAATGTGTTATATTTTATATTTCATACAGAATCATCATATTCTGTGCCCATAATCATTATAAATTATAACACTCACTTTTCTACTGTTTAATATATTATACGTGTCTAAAGTCTAATATGTTATACGAGTCTAAGGCATGTGGCTCTAGAGTCTAGACCGTCAGTCAGTTACTATAGAAAATTAAAAATTTTTGTTTTGTGTCTCCCTATCTTTGGTTTTTCATCACTATCGTTACAGAATTTTATTTCAGTTAGCCAACTAGTATCATTTTAGCACTCATTTATCTTGCATTAACTTTTATGCCATTTAAAACACATTAACGCATGCTTCAAATTCCTAAACACGTGCACATTGTAGACACTAGACATTGCATACAATGAGTTTGCCCAAGAAGTGAACATGAGAATTGTTCAAGCACTGGAAATTTTTCGCCTTGTGCACAAGAAAAATAAGCATGTGTTTTATGAATGGAGTTTAGGTGTGACTTTAATAAGAGATAATTTCATTAAATACTTTTTGATAGGTATATAAATAATAGTTAAACGTACATAATAATTATTGTTAAAAAAATGATTTCATATCTAGTGGCATATCTAAATATCTCACATTTCAGCTCATAAGCATACTACAAAATAATTCAAAGCATGTTTAGTGTTTAAGCCATGGTCATGAACTTCAATGAGAAAAGGCAGTTAGCAGGATGTGTGTGTGTATAGTGTAGACTGTTAACTATCTTCCTTCCGTTTTTTTTTGTATTTTGTTGATCTTTTGACTGTACAATTTACATTGTACATTGTAGACTGTAGACTGCAGAAAAATATCATATATTATATCATATCTCATCATCTTCAACAAATAAACATCGTCTTCATTTTCTTCCTTGCAACTGAATTGCATTTTTGCTTGGGATAAACTTGAGACAATTACTCTGACAAAAACGTAGAAATAGGAAGAAAAATTTACCTATTGTTCATACAAATAATACATACATTATTTCATGTAGTTGTACCTGTTTTAATCAAATCCTTTTCCGTACAACAACCCTGTCTTTAACAACTATAACAAGTACGATAATAATACATTTAGCTATGCATGATATTTTCTGCTCAAAATAGGAAGGCAACTATTGTTTCGAGTACCGTTAGTCTCGTGTCTCGTGTATCATTGTCATTCGTTGCTTGTTGGTTGCGCGTTGCAGACTCGCCTGGATGTCTGGAGCTTCGGAAAAGGGAAAACAGTTAGAATTTAGTATTGTAATTTCTTTCAACTAAAGTTGTCTTGCTATTTTTTATGGCTCTCTAATTTTCAACTTTTAGATTGCGTCAGTTTCATTTTTCAAATATCAATCTCAAACGTCTAGGAATTTTTTATCTGTTCGTGTTCGGTGTTTGTGCATTAAATAATGATGAAAATGGAAGAATTTAGTGGGTTTTGGATTTTTTAATCATTTTGATTTGTACTGTGAAGGTTGAAGTTTTTTATATACAGTGTAATTTACAGAATTAGTTTGTAAAACAGATTCAATTTCTAGCCAGTGCAATCAGAGAGCAAGTGAAGAAAATGAAGTGGATCAAATTTTACATGCAGGTGCTCTCTATCCAGTTAACTTTTTTGACATTCACTCTTTTTCAATGCAAAGCAGAAGCTTCATTCCTTATGCCAAATTGTCAAACAGAAGTAAGTATAACATTTCTAGTTTTTTAATTTTGAATTTATTAATTAATTGTGGGTTTAGTTAATACTGAGCATTCAGCATGTTTTTCATTGCTGCCATTATTATATTGTATTTCAGAATTGTCATCTATTTGCAAATAATCGGTAAGTACATTACACAACGTAATTTGGCCGTGTTAAATATTATGGTACACATAAAAACAGTTTTGAAAATTAACTAATATATTTATATGGTACATGGTTAAACATAGTGCCAAAAAGCAGACTGAGAGAGGAGCTGTGATGAGTCAAATGAGACTTGCCTACATGCGTGATGAATTTGAGTGGATGATGGATCTTTCATTTTCAGACTTGCAAAATCGACTTCAACTTAACAATCTCACAGGTATAAAAATGAAATAAATGAAAAGGGCTTTGAATAAAAGATAACTTTGTATTACATACACACATAGAGAGCATATAGTAACCTGGGGCTTTGCAATGGATCTAAAGTTGGTCTACGCATTCTTGTGCATAGTACTACTCATTAGTACGAATGTACCGGACCCCATAAATACAATACAATACAACTAAGAAATTACTGTTGCCTCACTACTCTCTTTTCTCTACAATTACTCTTTACTCACTACTGTAGTCACCAGGAGCTTGTCAAGATTCTACAGTATAGAGTCTAGAATCCAGAATTTAGAATCCAGAGCCTCTCGTCGGAGAAAGTAAGAGTGAAAAGATGGGCACATCTCCGGTCTACAAAATCCACACGGACTGAGTAAACTTGAGGAAATCACATTGAACATTGAAATACTATTATTCACACAAACATGAAACTGGAAGTGCAAGTGGAAAAGTGAGTGTAGATTGTAGAGTGTAGCGAGAGCACACAGTGACTAAGTGAAGACGTCACGTCTCTGCATGGCAAAGGATGAATGTTCCAATTTGTAGGCAGTCGTGCAGGCGTGCAGTCACTCACTCACTCACACACTCTTTGCCGAGAGAGAGTGAGAGAGTGAAAGAGTGAAGGAAAGAAAAAGAGTGGTTCTCCAGAATCCAGAATCCTTTTTCAACCAAGGTACGTTTAAGCTCTACCTTCAATATCTGATCCTTTTTACTCTGTACTCTGTACTTTGTATTTTATACTCTGTACTCAAAGAGTGTAGATTGTAGAGTGTAGAGTAACGTCCTCTGGGCACTTCAAAAAGGGAAAAATAAGTAGACGACAGACGGAAATTTGACTATAACTCCATCCGTCCTGACTTTTAAATAGAGGAAAGAGAAATAGAGACTTTTCTTTCACTCTATTCAGCGCACAGTGTTGGGCGTTAAGTGTTCAGTGTTCAGTATTGAGTATACAGTATGCAGTATTTAAAGAGGAGAAAGGATGGAATATTTAACCACTTGACAATCTCAAGGTTTACGATTACGGCAGACTTAAGCGGAAAAAAGGGGAAGAATTTCTTGAATGTGAATGTGTGGATTGTGGAGCCATACATCTGCAATCTACGTGGATCTGGATCGTAAACTGTGTAATGGACTGCACATTCTCTATGTTTCTACAACGACCTGCGACGTTCCTCTCTCGTCTTGAGCTCAAGTTTTAGAATCTACATTCTACATTCTACATTCGAGATTCTAGAACGTACAACTTGAGAACTTGAAAACTTGAAAACCTTGTTGAATTGAAACAGGAAACAGATTTTCTTCCCCATTCCCCATTTTAAACACTATACTGACTCACTGACTCACTGAATGACTCACTATGAAATTTAACGTAGTCACCAGTCACACAATTCTACTCACCCGTGTACAATTTACCATTTACCATTTACAATTTCAAACTACTCACAACTCCAAACTCACAACTACATTTTCTATATGTACAAGATCCGCTGCATACAAACTACGAGTACGAATACGAATGCGAATACAAATACGAATAAATGGTTGCTGTTTGTTTGTCCCTTGTGAAAAAATGGGAGCTGTGAGCCCACTGAACAGCGAACAAGAAAACAGTGGATGAATGAGCCGTACAAGACGGTGAAAACTGGCTTTATTTCCTATTTTTCCTTTTTTGACTACCCACAATATTTTTATGCGCCTTCATCATTCTATTATTATTATTATTATTATTATTATTGCACAATCTGGTTGGCTCGAGAATTTTTTGTGGTTCTGAATGCAGAATGTGAAATTTATGGGTTATGTGCACAGCTGAAGACTGAGAATTGAGAAAGTGGGGAAATGGGGAAAGGCAGGCAGCCACAGAACAGGGAACAGAGAACTTTCCAGATATTTACTTGTAAATTATGTAAACAAGCTGTGTGCTCTGTACACGTGAAAAATGGGAAATAAAAGATATTTCTTTATTTTTATTTTTATTATTTTGTGGTAGGTTTGGTCTTTGGTGTTTCGTGTTTGGTTCTTTGTTTTTTAGAGCTGCAAGTTTCAAGTTTTGGCATAAAGATGGAGATTTATGGGTTGCATAATGCAAAATATCCGTGCATTGTACACTGTACATTTTATATGCTTTCTGCTTTCTACAAGATTCAAAGAATGCATATGGTCAGACTGAAGCGTTAAGCGTTAAGCGTCGAGAGTCAAGAGCTGAGATGTGTTAGTACAATAAAAACGAAAATGTAAATAAAAGTGCGGATACAGATGACAATTGACAATCCAAAATTCAAAATCGACAATACATCATTCATCATTCACAAATAAATAAGCAAATGTGGACACAAATCAACAAAGGGAGAAGCAAGTGAAAAGAGTAGACTCACAAGCGTAGATCCGGAGGTCGTATATTGTTCCTATGGGAGATCCCCTAAAATCACACATCAAATATTATTTTTATTATTTATCAGATAAAAAATCGCATCAAGAACGAAGGACAATTCGCCATATCAGAGTTTGAACAGAACAAAAACTGGAAAGGCAATAAAAATGAGGATGAAATGGAGAATGGACCATTCCAAATTCCAAAGGAAAAATAAAATTCTTCACCTGTACGGTTTTGCGGGCGCCAGAAGAACACTCGGTGGAGGTGGGAAGGATCCTCTGGAAGGAATAAATAGAATAAAAAGAAAAGAAAAAAATAAAATTAATTCAATCACATCAATTCCATCAAATATCCTATTTTCATTTTTCCAGTTGTATAAAAACAATAAAAAATTGTAAAATGAGAATCCATCATCATTCATCATCACTGTACTTTATGCTTTATACTGTATGAAAAAAAGTTGGAGAAAAATAAAATGTACACGTACAATCCCACAGGCCCACCGCAAAGCACGAATGGAACTAAAAGTAAAATTTCGAAAATTGAATTAAATCCAGTTTTTTATTGTACAATTATATTGTATTTTTTCCTTGTTTTCATATTAGATTCAAGTTTCTAGTTTCTAGATTCTAGATTCTAGATTTTAATCAGATATTCCTGTATTTTGTACAGGGAACTCTGTAGATTGTAGATTGTGGATGTTGGATGTGAGGAAATTATTATTTATTGATTTTTGATGTTTGTTGTGAGTTATAGTGATGATGTACTGACCTGATTTGATAGAATCTGAAGTGGCGGAAGATCTAACTCTCTCCAGAAGTACACTCTGAAATAAAAAATTAATTAGGAAAAAAATTAAAGAGACTAAATAATACTGAATAAAAGAGGAAACCCTTGTAAAAATCATGTTTATGTATGTATGTATTTTTCATCTCTAGTTTATAATTTCCCAGTCCTCTGAACTCTGAACTTGGTACTTGATAGATAAATACTAGAATACTAGATACTTGATTCACTACTCACTACATCCTGAATCCGCACTATTCTTGTACATCATTTCCCATACTTTCACTCTACATTTTACATTCTATGCTCTAGACTCTAGACTCGAGTTTTATTTCATCTATCTGGATTCTGGATAACTATAAAAATAAAAATGAGACTTTTCCCTTTCAAAAAAAATTCTTTCTCGTTCTCCTATTCCCATCTGCTGTGTGTTGTCTGAAACGCATTCTCAATTCTCACAGTTCATAGGAATGCAATTTGAATTTGAATTTCATTTTCAGTCTCATTTCCACATCTCTCCATTAAATTATACCAAGTCAGTCCTCTCTCTCTCATGCTCGCTCTTGTTTTATCTCTACCTTTTCACTCTCTTTCTACTCTTCCTCATTTGATTCCAAGCTCAAAACTCCAAACTCCAACCTCAAAAATTCTTTTCCAGCACTGGAGCATTCTTTCCTCTCTCCATCTTTAATCTTTATCCTGTGTTTTTCTACAGACGTTTCTCCTGTCTGTCTGCTTTTTTTACAAATTCCCATTTCAAAAATTCGAATACTCAAGAATCTAGAATCCAGAATCCAGCGTCTTTTATTCCTGTTTTTTTCTTATGCTTGAGTTTTGAATTTTGAGTGGAGTGTTCACTGTACAATGTACAATGTACAAAGTACAACGTAGATTGTAGATTGTAGATTTTAGACCGTCCTTTGACGTTGATATTCTCCCTTCTTCATATTATCCATGATAACAGACCAAGAACAAGAACAAGTTTAAGAACAGGAACAAAAACATGGACTTTTAAGTTTTCAGCAGCTCAGAAACTAGAAAATGAGTCAAGTCTCACGTCTCAAGTCTCAAGTCTCAAGTAGATGTACAATGTACAATGCACAGTAGTAGTATAAAACATGAAACAAAACACACCAAGAATTTAAGAGCAAGATTGTACAGAATTGTAAAAAGAAAGAAGGAGCAAATGACGATGAAGATGAAGATCAAGATGATGAAAGAACTAGAAGAACAAGTCCTGGGGAAATTTGTATAAAGATCAGAGCAAGAGCAAGAGTAAAAGTAAGAGTGAGAAAGTAGGAGAAAGATTGAGAGAAAACATGTGGGAAAAGCTTCCGGACTTTTCTCTTCTAACCATTCATCCAACTCACTCCACTTTGAATCTCCACTCTCCACTCTCTAAATACTAAACTCTAAACTCTACTCTTTAAACTCTAAAGTCTACTAGTACTATCTAGAATCTAGAATCTAGAATCTACTATCTACACATTTGATGATGTGATTTACTCGAGATTCAAGATAGTCCGGACTACTGTGCATTTTGAACTGTACTTTGTGCTTTGTACTTTGTCCTTTGTACAGTGTTTGTGTGTATATTGTACATCCATCCTCCGTGCTTGAATCGTTTGACTATCTAACTGCCTAACCTACTGTTTGACATGTAATATAATATAAAATATAATATGCTGATCTTTCAACTTCAAACATGATTGCTAAATTAAATCTTCTTCTGGGCAAACGAGCAAAGAGGAGATAAAAGTTGAACAGGATCATTCCTTCACATTTTACATCCTTCCCATCTCCCATCTTGCTCCGCTCTCTTCTCTCTTCTGTCCTATGCTTTCTCTCCTACCTAAATTCATGAGGAAAATGAATGTTGACTGTTGAGTGTTGAGCGTTCAGTGTTGAGCGTGTGACTACAATGCCAAATGCCAATGCCAATATGTACATTTCATATTGAATTAATATGACAAAATATTCGTGTACTATAATAAATTCTATAGTTTATAGTTTACAGCTTGTAGCTCGGCACTTGGCACTTCACTTGGCGCTTGACACTGTTTTTTAGCTAAATTATAAATAAATAAGTAGTGAAAAGTGAATAGAAGGAGTAGGAAGGTAGTTTTAGAGTAGGATCTAGAATCAAAAATCAAGAATCTAGTATGACGTACTAGTTTCCTTTATCCTTTCTCCTTCACTCCTGATTTCCGTCCTCTTTATTAATTATCACAATTTCTACTCTCCAATGTATAATGTACGTAGCGTATAGTGTATGGTGTATAATCCATGCATAACGCATAACTATCCTCTCCGCTCTTGTTTAATGTTTAATACTTAAAAGTCAACGACAGAGGAGAACTGGAGACTGGAGGCGAAATAAGTAAACAAACAGAAAATAGTGTATACCTATTTCTATGTGTAGACCTGTTTCGGATTTCGGCACTCCCTACTTTCTACTCTACACAATGTACAATGTACAGTGTACTTTGTACATTATACATTTTGTATATAACTACACAAATATTATACAGACATTTTAATTCTGATGACGATCGCGATGGTGAGATGAAGAATTAAGGAACCGTCGCTCCTAGTTACTTCTGCTTAACACACTAACTACTAAACACTAAACACTAAACACTACTCCTTAATCGTTCTCTTCCTCATGCTTTTCCGGCTTTCATGTTTCTTTATCATGAACATTTCCCCTTTCCATTTTGCTTGTACTTGTATTTGTGTTTGTAGGAAATGACTCCGTCAACAACAACAACAACAACAACAACAGGAGATTAAATGAGTGTGAGGGAAGGAATTTCTCAACTCTTCAGATTGCTACTCTATTTTCCATGTTGTGTTCATCGTCATCGTCATCGTCATCGTCATTCGTTAGTCCTTGGTCGTTATTTGTTATCATTATGATTATAGACAGGTTCAACGTGTAGAGTATTTAGAGTGTCACAGTCAACGGTTAGCAGTGTCTAATGTCTAGTGTCTACTATATTTGATTAAAATTAATGACTCGTTGACATCTAATGTTAAAAGTTATAGTGTTAAGGTTAATGGTCATGGAAAATTCTAGCAGAATCAATTCCATGTTTTTGTCTTTCACACATGTTTTGTGTCTTGTGTCTTGTGTGAGTGTCGTGTATCGTTTATCTAGTATTTTCTCTGTAATTTTACTGTGCAAGTAGTTATTTCTGGAACTGGAGCTGAATAGTGAATAGCGAGAATTAATTTTGTAGGTTTTAATTTGTAGGTAGTAGGAATACTCGTAGGAGATAAATGCTTTTACCTCCGCCTCTTTCACTTTTGACTTTCAACTTCAGTTTCAAGGACAATGTACTAACACAGATGTACCTTCTCATTATGTACAATTTACAACTTAGAAAATTAAACACTTGAAATTTGAAGTCTCAATTAGTATTTTTTGTTTTATATATAATTATTATTAATTATATCATCAGGTGACGTCGAATCAATGATTAATTATGCCGGACTAAATGCTTTGATAATGCTTTGACCGGCAAACTATTACTGAATTTACTGAACTCCCGTTTACGTTGCCTTCAATTCTTTTTTATTATGCCTACGATTATTATTTTTTAGGGATCTATATTTTATTATTAATTATTATACGCAAGTATTTGAAGACTAAATTTTTAAAAAAGCTAGAATTTAATAAACTTAATTTGAATTTCGTTAAAATCTTTGAGACTGATTACGCAAGACTAAATTAATAAATGAAGCATGTTTAAAATTAACAATTATTATTATTATTATTACCTGTAGCGGCGTCAGTTCCTCGTCTTCATCATCTGGATCGTCTGGGTCCCTGGACATTGGGGGCCACTATTTATATAACATAATAAGAAACATTTCCTGTATTATTTTTTATATGAAAAATATTTACAAAATGTACAATTCCACAAACTATATACAAACCACAACATTTGTAAATTGTTGCAAAACTATTCAACACTCAAAATTTACTGTTTACGAAGTGAATTTTAATCGTAATAATAAATAATAAAAGGTCTATTTTACTATTATTTTAAATTTTAAATAATAGATGTTTTTACTATGAAATAGTTATTGGTTATTATCTTTTTCCTTTTTGTTATTTTTGCTTTTGGGATTCGGAATAAAAATGTTATGACCTTTGGCACTCCATTACATTTTAGGTTCTAAATTCTAAATTCCCATTTCATTTTCACTTTCGATCAGCGATAAAAGTCAAAATGCCGGAACAATGATCGTACTTTTACATTTATATTATGCATTATTATGCATAATATAATGATGGAGAGCGAAGGATGAACAAATAGGAGATAACAGACAATTGTCAGCTGTGGATTATGGATTAATTTTGAATTTGCATTTAAATTTAAATTTCAAAGGGAAGGAGAGAAAGCCTTTTGTAACTAAATAAATATTCATCATACTCTAATAATATTTACACTAGCACTGTATGTAGGCTGTAGACATAACAATAAATAGCATATTTGGACTATTTTATAGTCAACTCATCATTTTTCCGGGTAGTGAAAAGAAAAAGGAATCTTTTATCTTTTGTTCCAAAAGTCTATATTATATACATATATATATAATATTTAAATGCAACACATATATACATGTGAATTTTGAAGGATTGTAGACTGTATCAGGAATCAGGAGGAGTGAAGAAAAACATATGAAATGATGAATGGTGTAAACTCACCAGCTGTTTGAGGGCAAGGATGGCCTCATTACAAAATCTCAATCCGAGAACTTCCTCATCCTCACGACCGTAGCGGAAGGTTAATGTAATTTGACCCCAAATCCGAAAATCATTCGAGATATTTTGAATTAAGGACTCTTGGTCAAAAACTAAAACACCTTTCAGTGGTTCCAAATGTCCGTCCGATACTATCAACGTCCTCGTCCCCACGTACACCGCCAGACTCCCATTCGATGCACACTTTTTGTACACTCTGTAAACAGAAAAAAAACCAAAATATAAAATCAACAATGTGAAATAATTTCATTGAAATCTAAAATACACATTAAAATTTACCAGACAACAGACAACAGACAACATTTTAGATTGAAATTTGAAATTTCCCCCCTTTTCGGTATTTTTTATTGAGAAACTCTTTGATTCTTTTAACCACTTTACATCAATCAAAATTCTTCATTTTATTTGGAAACATTTAGATTCTAGATTCTAGACGAATTATGAATAATATTCTGAAATAGCTTTGACGGAAGCCGGATGAAACATGTGAATTAGGAAGGACACTGAACATTGTACATTGCAGAATGAGATTGACGGACAGAAAAAAAAGAATTAAGGTGAAGCCGAATTGATTTTTTACAGTAAACACTAAAAAGATGTAATTATTGAATTCTGCAGCCTGGAGTCTGGAGTCTGGAGCATAAAACGGTAATAAAATGCCCATCTACTTTGTAGTTGTGTACGCACTCTTGTATTTTCTGATATCTGTTTAAAATCTCTATATTTACAGGACAAGAATAATATTAGCATTTCTTGTTTTCCCTCGAGAAAAATTGCACAATGTGGATTACACTTTATATTATGATAGTAACTTTTCAATTTTCTACATTCTACATTCTACAGCCTATACATTCCACGATGTACTATTATTATTATTATTACCCTGTAATAATAATACAATATTCATTTTTTGTATGGTATTTTCCTGTTCCGTGTTCCGTGCGTAGAACGTAGAAGCTTTACGCTGCGATGTAAGTAAATATGTACAATGTTCAATGTAAAATATTATGATAAAGCTAATATTCAAAACTCAAAGTAACTCCAAGTACACTCACTACTCACTGTATTATCATTCTTTTTTTGTCATACATCCTACAATTTTTGCTAGGTTCTAGGCTCTAGATTCTAGATTCTATTGTATCCGGTTTTCCATTGTTTGTGTAATACTTGTGTTTTTTCCGTGCGTAGATCGTAGACACTAGACACAATTGAACAGAGACTTGAAAACTAAAAACTAAAAACTGAATAACTCTCTACTCTCTCCATATTCATTTTCCCTGTAATTCCCTGTAGTCTGTAGTTCCACAAATTCCAGCTCTGTCTGAATTTTGAATTCTAAACATGAATATGAGATCCTCTTATTGTATAAATAAAAAAGTACTGTACATTCTGCAATGTTCATGTTTAAATATTAAATGTTTGGATTTTGGATGTTATTAAATTTTGAGATGAAAAGCTATAGGTGCTGTGTCCTGTGTGTTGTTACTGTTGTTGTTGTGTGCTGCGCGTGTTTGTGCTCCTTCATCCTGCATGCATTCATCATTCATTTCAGATTTCAGATGAGAAAAGAGAAAAGCACATGTGTAAATGGATTAATAGTGAATAGTGAATACACATTAGGGAAAGGAAGTATAATATGAAAAAAATGGAGGGAGATTTGTTTCCCTGTTTGTGCATTGCTTTCTCGGATTTCTCTGCATACTTCCCGGAAACGGTGAAAGGAATGAAGAGACTTTGAAAAGACTGAGGATGGAAAATGGAAATTGACTAGAGGATTTGTGCAAGTATACAAAGTACAAAGTACAAAGTACAGATATGTGCGCGGATCAATTATACACTATAAACTATAATACAGCGTATATAATGTACATGCGATATGCGTCTTTTATTCACCTTGTGGATGGGTTCAAAGTCTTATGATGACGATACACGACACACTATGTACCTTTTCTCCTCTGCCTACTGAAAACTACAGTTGTATAGTCTAGAGTCTAGAGTAGAGAGTGTAGAGTGTAGAGTGTAGTGTATCAAGTAACATCTATATTATACATGGTACGTGGGTAATAGGATATGAGGATGAGGAGGATAAAGCTTGAAGGAAAATGAAAGTGTAAACAGAGAAAGTATGCCACTCAGATGATCAGAGACTCGGAGTTGTTGTTGTATCCTGTATCCTGTACACTGTACAGTTTTCACTATTCACTATTCAGTGTATATAGAGAGTTCCGAGTTTGAAGTTTGGAGTTTGGAGTAGAGAGTAGAGAGTAGAGAGAATGTGAAGAGACTAAGATCTTGTTCAAGTTGAGGCTCCAACTCAAGCTTCTCATCATTTCGACATTCGACATTCTCCTCCATAATACTCATAATGTATAAAGTATAAAGGAGAGAGACGGAGATGATGAGAGATGAGATGAGAACTTGTCCAGACTTTGGTTTTCTTCTCTTCTCTCTTTGCTCTCTCTTCTGTTTTCATTTCATGGAGTAATTCTTATCCTGAAGCAGTAGGCAGTCGGCGGTGGAGAAAGATTCTCAGAGTTGGAAAGAGGAAAGAGGATTGGAAGTTGGATGTAGGGAGTTGGAAGCCAGAAGATGTACAATATATAATATATAATATAATATGTTTTTAATATAGTTCTAGATTCTAGATACTAGATTCTAGACTCTAGACTCTAGTGTGTGGTACAGTGTATAGTGTACAGTGTAACATAGACGAGATGAGATAAGATGAAATGATACGGCCATGATTACGAGAAGAAAGTGATACAGTCTAACATAATATTATATAGTCTTTTAGCTTGTAGCTATTAGTACAGTTATACATTATACACATACAGTATAAATAATAAAATAATAAATAATAAAGTAATGGTAGGTTTAATATAATATCATGAGAAAAGTGAGTATACAGTTACATGTGTCATTTGTATCAGCTCACTCCTACTCGTATTCCTACTTATTACTCCAATCTCCAATCTCATACCTCATACAAGTCGGATTTAAGCGAAAAACGACGGCTGTCGACTGTCGACTGTCATGGGGACGTGGAATAAATATAAAATATAAATACATGAATGTGAATACGAGCTACGAACAGAGCCTGAGGTCATTCTCACATTTATCTAGATTCTAGATATTCTGGATAAGTGGTTAGTCATTAGTGAATTAAACAGAGACTCTCGAGACTGGAGACAGGTAGAGAAAGAAAATTAAATTTGGAGGAAATGATGAGAAAATGTGATTATGATTAAATGTAGCGGTGATAAGTAATTAGTAATTATTGGTGATTGGATTTACCTGGTCACACTGGATCCGGGTTGAATGGTACTCATGTCTTCAATCTGGCCAATATCTCCTGTCAGTCCTTCATGGCCCACGGAATGAGCAGAACCCCCACCAGCACCACCCCCACCACCATGGTCCATCCCCTTCTTTTCCTTACCCGTTGAGAGGGAGGGAGAAACGGTGGAAATTTCATCTTCCTCATTCCTCGTTATAACTCCTCTTCTTCCAATTCCACCTCCAGTTTTACCTGCAACCGTCATTCCGGTTCCAGTGGCCAAACTTCCCGCTGGATTTCCCGTTGTTGTTGAAGTAGAAGAAGAAGAAGCTACGGCGGAAATTGAAGCTCGTGTTGTTATTATTGGTCCTGTTCCAGATCCAGATCCAGACTCAACAGTTTCGTCATGAAGTTGCACTTGAGAAGAAGGTGGAAGCTCACCAGATAAGCTCATCATCACTGTCTGTGCAGCAGTAGGAGCACTAGGAACCACTACAACTCGCACTTGAACTAGCACTACAGAGAAAATATTATATTGTTTTCTAACAAGTTCCACAAACGTCAACTGTATAAACATAAGACATGAGTTGACCAAGAAAATATTTTCTCTTTCTTTTCTCACTCTCACTCTTACTCTTACTTTTTTTCTTCTTTTTTCTCTTTTTCTTCCGTCTTTTTCTACTGTTTGTTGTTGAATCATATGATTTTTCCTTCTCTCGTCCTCCTCCTCCTTGTTTTTTCACTGATATTAATCTCACTGATATGAATCTAAAATTATTATTATTATTACTACTATAATATTTCGTAGTTTTGGAACTCTCCAAGATTTCACAAGTCTCGGTAACTTTATATGAAATACTCATAAATCCATAGCACAAGAGTGACGTCTTTTCCTTCAATTCAGCACAAAACGAATCGACACTAAAGTAATAAAATTATTTTACTATCGTTGACGTCTGGATTATTCTGGATTATTCTGGATTCTTGATCCTCGACTTTGGTTTTATTTTTCTTTGCCTTGAAAAAGGAGATTATTTCTGATAGAGTATTTTTTTGCTTTTTTTCTCTTTCAGTAAAGTTAATCGAGTTTTGTAGAGGCAATTTCAAATTTTCAAATATATTTCATTTTTTATTCTTTATTCTTCATAATATTTTTTGACTGGTAAGAATATTGAAAATTTTTTCTTTCTTTTTATTGTTATTATTATTATTATTACTGTTATTATTTTACATTTCACTATAATATTTCATGGAAAGAAAAAAATTTTACTTCGTCTCATTTATTTTTTGTAGTGTTTTAAGCCTTTAGTTTTTTTTGTTTTTGTTCGTTGGTCCAGAATTTTAATGGTCAATAGTCAATATTTAATAGTCAAACTAGTCAGCCTTCAAGTCTCGTCAACTCTCGTCAAGTTGTAAACTTATAAACTACTTTTTCCTTTAAGAGACAGAAAGAGTGCTTCCGACTTCCGATTGTCCACAGTCCATAGTTCACGAGGATGGCAAGTAGAAAAGTTTGAGGTTCTTTCAATAACGATTACGTTAACGATGAACGATGACGCTCCATAGTTTGTTCTTGTTCTTATTCTTCCTTTGGGAGTTGGAAGGAAGAGAAGAGAAAAAGTTGAAAGTTGACCATGAAAAAAAAAGTTGAAGGGAAATTATATTGACTTAGCCTGAAATTTATTCTCTATTCTGTTTTCTGCATTCTGGATTCTTGGATTGTGTGTGAAAAGGGTATTATCTTGATTTAACGGTATAATTTATAACTTATAACTTCTAACACGTTTAGCACATAACCTAAGTAGTTCACGTAAATAGACTGATTGTTATTAGTTCTTTTAGTGGACTAGTCCTAAACTTTTTCATTTTTACAAGTTGATGGCTGTCCTTTTTATTATTATTTGATCAAGTTTGGCGTGTGTTTCTTATATTTTTGTTTGTTTGTACACGGGAGTTTTTTTCCCATTCTTCTGTCATTTGTAATTTGTAATGGATAATACAAATTGAAAATTCATTCATAAATTAATTATTATTAATTTCATTTTATACTTTACACAACTCACTTAAAAATTTTCTCTCACTCGTTCTCCTGTCTTTTGATTTTTGATGAAGCGGCATTATATTATATATTATATTATTATATTTTATTATACACTTAGATCATATGGATTCATGTCGACTTTTCGACTTTTGTATCCTGAGTCGTGAGAAAAAGGAGAGACAATAACAATATCGTTCACAATCCAATTCACATGGCCTGACGTCACATAGTACATATTATGAAGAAGAAAAAAAATGTGGGAGCTGGATAAAAAAGATAAGACAAAAAGAGTTGTAGCCGTAGTAGTTTATTTATTAATCTATAAAATACAGCCGCTCTTGTTTTTTTTTTGGCAGTCCAGTCGATTCCTTTATTTTCAGTTTCAGTTTGCTGAAAAGCTCCGTCAGTCGTCAGTACATTGACTCAAGACTACAGACTACAGAAATGAACTTGTTCTTGTTGTTTTTAATGTTCTTGTTCTTATTTTAGAACATGTAGCTGACCGTCTCATTGACGTTGGCTTTGGCTTTGGCTTTGGTGTTGGAATTGGCATTGGCATTGTGTGTTGGCATTATTTCGGTGGAAACATTATACTTTATGCTTTATACAGCAAAGGAACGGCGGGAGCGGTGACGGCGAAAAGTCATAAGTCACAATTACAGAGAAAAGTGTACACAGAGTGGAGAGTACAACTCGCTGGTCGGTCGGTTGGTTGTTTGGTTTATAGATTCATTTTATAGTTTATATCTTGTATTTTATGTTCATTCATCCATCCATTGTGTTGTAAAAGTGGCGACCAAGAGAACGTGGATGTGGATGACGACAATAGGGAGGATTATGATGAAAGCGTGAGAATTGAGTTAGTTTCCAAAAATGTCATTATTCTTAGAATCTCGAGTCTAGAATCTAGAATCTGGAGTCTAGAGTCTAGAGTCACTGTCTAAACAGAGCAGAGGAAAGAGTATAAACACAAAGGGAAAAGTCAACAGAGCAGAATAAAGTCAGAATGGAATGGAATGACTTTCGTCACTACATAAAACAGCACAAGTCACTTGAAGCTTCAAGTCAACTCAATTCAATTCCAGTCAAGTCTGAGCTCAATGCTCAAAGCTCACACAGCAGCGGCTAAATAAATAATGTACATATACAAACTTGTGCATGTGTATGAATGTGGACAATTAAAAAGATGTGACTTGTCCCTTGTCTTGTGTCTTGTGTCTGGCGATCTTGATTGCGTCATTTCACGTGGACAGTCCAATCCAATCCAAACCCGTCAGAGTCACTGTTCACTGTTTGCGCTTTCCTTATTTATTATGTTGTATTGTTTATTGTTCATGTTGACTGGAATTGTTTATCCTAAATTCTAAATTGCACATTGCACACCTCACAATTTAACTCGCAAGTTTTTGCAACAGCACAGCTTAATTTACACTCGGTAAAAAAAACTTTTTTTACTCCACATTTCACATTACATAAAAATCCCAAAAACCAAACCAATTTTTCCAATTATTGTTCTTTGCATTTTCCCAAATCCCAAATCTCAAAGTAAAAAACAATGGTTCAAGAATTTTTTGTCAAAGGCGGGTGAGACACTTTTCCTTGTGTTTTCTGTCTTTGGCCTGTTTCTTGGTGTTAGTGTGGAAAAAGGTGTAGTATAAAATGGGTAAATTGTATTTGTGAGAGTAGAGCAAGAAGTTTAGGTAACTTGTCTTCTGTTTCTTTTTCTTCTTTATTGCAGAATGCAGAATACAGAAAGAGGAAAGTGAACATGAACGTGGAAAATATACGTATAAGAAATTGAGTAGTGTATAAATTATAGCGGATAGTCAATGTGGATGTGGATGGTGTGGCACAATATGACGATTTATTTCCAGTAAAGTCCAACAACTTTTTTATGCATCATGTTGGTTGATAATTGATAATGCTTTCTGTCCCTTTTGAATGGAAATGAAATGGAGTTGGAAATTTAGAGCGACACGGAACACGGAAGAAGAATGAAAAGTAGCTGAATCAACTAGAGAGTAGAATAAACTGTAAAAAGCCGAGTATACAGTAGAGTGCAGATTGTAGATTGTAGAGCTTCTTTTACTTTATACTTTATATTTTATATTACTCGTGCTGCACCGTGCACAACGAATTCACATAGAGACATGGGAAATGCCCATGTATAAAGTGTACTTTACTGTAAAATGTTCCGCACTCTTAAAGTGTACTTTATATTTTATATCGAACTTGAATCTTGTCTTCTTTACTTTATTTTAGTCGACTTTCCTTTGCTCAGTTCTGCTTTGCTCCCTTCACAATTCACTTTCCGCAGGAAAAGGAGATAAATAATTAAGCAAGTTGCTTTCTGAACGCCCTGTGTCTGTCTTCTTTCTTTGTCTTTGTATCCTCAATCCTCAACCCAAACCAAACCAAGTCAAGCCAAACTACAGACTGAAGACTGACGACTGACGACTGAAAAAGAACAAGCACGGGCACAAGACTCGAGACACGAGAGGAACAAGAAGTTCCACTTTGAGAATAAAAGTATCACTTTACACTGTACAACTCTGCATAATACTCTTGATTCTTGATACTCGATTCTTGATTCTTGACGCTGCCAAGTTGATGCTGCAGAATGTAGAATGTAGAATGTAGAATATAGAATATAGAATTTCAAGTGTAAACTGTGTACAAAATGATGATTTCTTCTTTCTCTAGGTTGAGAGTTTAGAGTTTAGATTGTAGAACAGCTTTAGTGTCAACGTGGAACAATTAAGCGTATATTTGACTTCAGTAATAACGAGGAATGGAAATGAGGATGAGGATGACGAAAGTAATGAAAATTAAATGTTCTCGATTTCTTCTGTCTTGAGTCTTGAGTCTTGAATGAGTCTTGAATCTTGAGGATTGACACTCTTTTTAATGAAGAAAAGTAGCACAGGAAATAAAACTTGTATCGTTTTTATCGTGGATCTAGTGAAAGTAGTGAAAAGGAAAGAGGAAGCAAGAAACTGGAAATTGGAATCTAATCCACGTTGCACATGTAAGAATTAACACGGAATTCTTTTCCAACTCAATCCAAGTCCAATTTCCAATTTCCACTTTTCACCAAACTAAATGTAAATGGTATAAAGTATAAAACTCTGGATCCTTTTGTTCTTTGATTTCTCTTGGATCCTGGATCTTCAAACTAGATATCAATTTATCAAAGTGGCACTTGTACTTGAAACTTGTGTAATTATTATTTGACTATATTAGTTATTAGCACCGGAGATGAAGCACTAAAAAAAGTTAAAGCGAGTCAAATTCTTGTTCTTGTTCAATTTCAATTTCAATTTTGACTTTGATTCCGTTTTCAGTTGTAACTTTGGATAAAGGAATAAAATGATGACTAATGGGAAATTTGCTAGCGTTGAAAATATCGAGTATTGAGATTTGAGTATTGAGAATTGAGGGGTCAAAAGTTAAAATAAGTTGCAGAATCCGGCAATTTTGTTACAAATTCAATTGCTCCACGCGTATTTCGTAAGTAGTAAGGAGTAATATGGGAAATGGTTCTGTTCTCCGTTAGACAAAATTTCGGGTCCAACATTAGCAAAAAGAGGACTCTCTGGAATAATTTACACTTTCTTCTCTGTAGTGCTTGTTTAATGTTTCAATTAAAGATGCGCGATCTCCAGTCTACAATCTCCAATCTGCATAAATGTACAATGCACAATGTGCGATGGGAAATGTAGGTACTTTCGAGTTTCGATCAAGTTTAAACTTGTCTCGATGTCGAGTGTCGAGTTTCAAAAGTCGAGTTTCGAGTTTCGAGTGTCGAGTGTCAGTTTAAATTGGGATGGAATTTTTAATGCTAGTCACTGCATCCATTTGATACATATTTTATATGGAGAAAGAGTAAAAAAGGAAGGAAAACTATCTATTTTATGATATTTCCATCTTCCGTCTCATTTCTCTTGTCTCTTGTATCGAGCATCGTGGATCGTTTCCTTCTCAAATTGGAATTAAATAGACATGCTCACTATTCACTTTATTATTACTCTCACAATTCACACAACTCACGGCTGAGGACAAACGACAAACGGGAGAGAACCGACTCAACTTTTTCTCCACATTTCACAGTAGAAATTTTAACAAGGGTGACAAAGTTGAAGAACGAGGAAGGACGAGCGTGAACGAGAAGGAAGAGGATTCTTGAAATTCCGACTCCGATTCCGATTCCACATCCAGAATCCAAAACAGTCGATCCAGCACTCAATTTTCCCTTGCCTTTATTTACTTAAACTCACTCACTTATACTTTTTCCAACTTGCAACTGAATCCTGTTCCGTTTAATATTTAATTTTATGTTCCATAAATTTGAGGCTTTTCTCCATTTTTCCATTTTCCATTCTGCATCTGCTGGAATAAAGTAAAGATATTTCTTAATGTTATAAGTTATGACATATGACTTTTATCATTCATCATATTTTCCATAATATTTTTCACATTTTATCTTGCCGTATCAAGACAGTTGCACTCTTTTTTCCCCAGAAAAAAGTGTAACGTGTATCAATCTAGAACCTAGAATCTAGAATTCAGAATTCATAATTCAGATCGCAGAGCATTCAAAATTTCCAAAAATCTTCATGTGTATAGATTGTATATTGTAGATTGTGGATTGGTAATTGGGAATGAGCGTTTGCTCAGTTTCCCTTACGCACTTTTTTATTATTGAAAACCCGTAGAGCTGTGCACTTTTCACTGTTCACTGTGGATTGTGGCTGGTGGTTGGTGTTTGGCGTAGTGAATAAAAAATCCCGTGGGAAATCCAAATGGCGGAGATGCTTCAATATTAAAAGGGGATAATTCAAAATTCAGAATACTCGGTTCTTTACTTTTTTACTCTTTACGCCGTACACTGTCAACTGTGTTTAGTGTCCAATGTAAACGGTGTAGCATCAAGAATCAAGAATCAAGAGTAATAGAAAAATGAATGGTGGCTCAAAATTGACCGTCTATCTTTAATCTATAATTTGTAATAATAACAAGTAACAAGAATAGCAAGAGTAATGGTGACCTTTGGGCTTTAGGTTTTCACAGGGGAAAAAAGTATAATTGATAATTGATAATTGATAATACACACTGCTCAATGTTCAATGTTCAATGTTCAATGCACTCTGAACAGAAATATATTACTCAAGTCTCAAGTGTACTGAAAAGATGATGATGCAATTATTATTTTTTTATAGTAATTTTGGCTATTGAGAAATCCTTCACATCCACGTCCAAACACTGAACACAGAACACTGAAGTTAACAGCGCCAGTGTACACTGTACACTGTACACTGTAGACACTTCATTAACCACTAACCGTTGGTAATAAGTAATAACGGTGCGTTTATTTAATTTATCTATCTCTAATATTTCTCTTATCAATCAATCCAATCAGATGATCGTGATGGTATTGGTCATGAAGATAACAATAATTGCACCTCTTCTCCACAAATGTGAATTTCATTAGCGGAAACGCAGGATGCAGTACAAACACTTTAATTTCATTCTCGATCCTTGATCCTTGATCCGATAAAAGAGTGGACTAATCATTCCCAAAACTCCAACTCCAACTCAAAACTCCCACACTTGACTTGAGACTTGAGACTGATATTGACAGTGGCGTAAAAAAAACCTTGAGAAAGACACACAGACTTTTACCGTGACCGTGGTTAATTGAAGATGAGGAATAATTGTCAAGAATCAAGAGTCAAGAGCCCAGACGAGAAAAGCAAGATCGGCAGTCACTACACTGCTATTTTGAACCTATTAACAATTCATATGTGAAAACACTTTTCCTTTCTCTCGACTCTCCACACCACAGCACAGCACATCTCAGCACACTTGAAACTTTGCACTGGACTGTGGACTCTCGATTCTAGATTCTAGATTCCAGACTCTAGACTCTAGACTCTGAACTGCAGCCTAAAGACTGATAGAAAAGGAGAAAATAGAAAATTGCGCTAAGTACTGGAACTGGAGTTGGACTGAACTCTTCTTTTCTCTGTCTGTTTGTCTGTTGCTTCTACTTTCTACTTTCTACTCCCATGTCCGCTGCCGTTGTCTGTACATTGTACGTTGTACATTGGCATTGTGCAATGTGCGTTGACTGTTGTATGTTGTATGTGAGAGAGTGAAAAAACGCAAGGGTTTGCTTCACTCTCTGCGGATACTCTCCATTTGAGAGTGGACTCGTGTCGGGAAAGTAAAGTGAGTAAAAATATCACTCTCTCTCTTTCTCTCTCGCTCTCGCTTTCTCTTACTTTCTCCGGCTTCTCTACTGAACACTGTACGATGTACGATGTACACTGTACAACGTTCACTCTGTGTGTGTGTGTAAGTGTCTATAATTTTATTTGTATTGTAGATATTTTATTGGGTAATGGGAAATGGGAAATGGGAAATCCAGTAGGATTCTTGATAATTTATATAAGACGGAAAAGAAAGGAAAAGACAGAGAAGAGAATAAAACAGAAAATTCTTTAGACGCTTTTTTCAATTTATCACAATTCCTTGAAATTCTCTGTTTGGATACTGGATATGCAAATGTTGGAATGTTGGAATATTGGAATATTCGAGGTATAAAAAAGAGAAAAATAAAAGTTCTGGGATGTGGCCGATTGCCGATTGTTTAGTTTTATTTCTTTATTATTTACGAAATAATATGTCAATTTGTTACTTTGTTTTGGTCTTTTTATTTTTTATTTTCCAAGTACTTTGATTAAAGTATCTAAAGAAAATTTGTAGCCAAACGGTAGAGAAGAAAACTCGGAAAAGTTTTCTTTTTCTTTTTTTGCTTTGGCTTTTTTCTGTCTCTCTGTCTGTCTCTGTGTCTCTATCTGTGTCTCTGCCTTTGCTATGAAATCAGCAATTAGTCCCTGGGAGAAAGTTTGAAGGAGTGAGCGCTAATTGGAAGTCTGAAATGGAAATGGAGTGGCAGGAGGCAGTCAAAGCAAACCAAATGGAGAGGTAGCGTCTAAAATCTAGAATCTAGAGTCTAGAATTTAGAGTTTCAGAGACACAGTAGACAGAGACAGAGACAGATAAAAATGGAAGGGGCAAAACAAAACAGGTAAAGGGAACTCGTATGTTTTTTATGAGACATTTTACGAGTATATTTTTATTAGCCGTATGTATTTCCGGCTGTTCGGCGTTTCCATGTTTCGTCTCGTCGCGCACTGTCGGTACCGAAATCGAAACTGAAACTGAACCTGAACTGAACCTGAGAGGAATTCCCTATGAAAAAAATTAGGAAGGAATAAAAGCGGTGTGAAATTTTTAAAAAATGGAGTGACGACGAAGACGACCATAACGACGACGATGACGATGAAGGCAACTAAAAGAAAAGGGAAAAGGGCAGTGACAAAGACAACCACAACGGGAATGGAATAGTAGCAACGGGGAAAGTTAAAAGTTAACATGGGATTGGAGCCGGAATCTGAATTTCCCGTTTCGTTGCTTATTCCGCCTCTGTATTTTCCCCCTTTTCCCTGTTTCCTCTTGCTCCTTGATCCCTGTCAAGTGTCAAGTGAAACGTCGCTTTTATCATGACATAAAATGTTACCATGTCATGTCGTTCAGCTGTCGAGTTTTCTCGAGTCTTCTCGAATCTCGAATCTAGAGTCAAGTGGAAATGGAAGTGAAAGTCGGAGTTGGAGTGAAAGTGAAAGTGCACGTACAATTACAAGTACCAGTGGATCAAAATACGTAGGTGAACTCTGAATTTGAATCTAAATCTGAATTCTGAATAGTAAATTCTGGGTATAAAAATTAAAAAGTAGGCTTTATTACACTGTGTGATATATTATTATTATTTCTTATGAATCCTTTGAATTTCCAAGATTTTCCTTTGATGACATAGAGGGGAAAGAGGAAGATGACGGCGGAAGAAGAATTCCCACATTCCGCAAAGATGTAACAAAGTCACTAGTCACTGGTACACTTGTCAAATTTTACACAACTCGACTTGAGTCAAGGCCCAAGACAGAACTAGAAACTGCACAATTCTCAAATTTAAATTTTATTCACTTGGTTGTGGTTTGCAAAAGGTTGAGAGTGAATTTAATGGAGTTGGACTGTGATAAAAAACAAGATTGGAGAAAGTAGACAAGGGAACAATGGAACAACAACGGCAGTGTGTTGTTGTTGTTTTTGGTGTTTTTGGTGTTGTTGGTGCTGTTGGTGTGTTCGTGGGGAAGAGTCTGACATGGAATGAGTGACTAAGGTTCCCGTGAGCACTTAGCAGTTTACGTGGTGTTGTAATGAAATGAGTCAGTAGTGGGTAGTCAGTGATCCTTTCCTCCTGTGGTTAAGGTCTACGGTCTACAGTCTACACTGGTGACTGGTGAGAGACTGGGAGATGGAGATGGAGACGGAACACAGGAAGAGATCCAACCAGCAACATTCCCTCCTTCGTGCGTAGTTCCTCTTTCTCTGACTGTGCGAGAGAAAGTGCAGGAGTTGTGTCTAGAGATTCTAGTGTCTAGTGGAGACGAATCTTGTCCTGGGTTTGTCCTCCCTCTCTCTCTTTTTCTTCTGTCAGCTCAGCTCAGCTCCGTTCATTTCAGTACAGGACTTTCTCCCTCACTTTCTCTTTTTTCTCTCTCTCTTTGCATGTACTTGGATGTGCACCGTGATCACAGTTAGCAGTCAGCCTACCACACTGTGAAAAGGAATGGATCTCCGGTTTCCATCTCTTTCCCTGGTTAGCCTGGTTTTCCTGGTTTCCCTCGCTCCCTCGCTCACTGGCCTACACATCTACACATCAATATTGATTTTTTTACCACGGAGCAGAGCATCTCTCCTACCTTCTACATTCCACATTGTATATTCTATATTCTACCTCCTGTCTACCTCGGTTTCGGGTTCTGTTTCTGTCTCTGTCGTTATTTTATTTCGTGCATGCTTCATCTCTCCTGTATCCTGTACGCTTCCTTTTCTCTTGCATCCCAACATCCAAACAACCAAACATCCAAACAACCCACAGTCCATAGCCCATAGTTCATAGTCCGCTTACACATTTTATCTAGTCAGTTTTTCTCTTTTCACTCTGTTGTTCTGTCCTAATAACCACCACCAACTATTTCACTAGTTTACCATCGCTCTCTTCTTGTTTTTCTTCCTTCATTCACTTGCTGCCATCGTCTGCCTTTCTCTCTCTCTCTCTCTTCCGTTCATTTTTCTACCTGGGCTCTGGCTCTGAGTTCTAGATTCTAGATTCTGGATTCTAGATTCTATTTTTCTCTCTGTCTTGTGTCTTTTCCTCCTCATCTCTTATACATTTATTCCGATACTTCACTTCCTACAAAAATAGCATGCACAATGCACACTCCAGACTCTAAACTTCAGATTGTAGATTGCAGACTGTAGACTTTGGATAGTAGACAAGAAACTAGAAACGCTATTACAATTGTACAAGCAGTTGAATGTCAACTGTACAATTTGGAAACACGAAGGAAAAAAAGAGGAGAGAAAACAGAAGAGGTGAATTTAGCTCACGAGATTGAAAAATACAGGGACAAAAGTGGATACCTCCGTCGAGTATAAAATATAGACTATTTGTAATCTGTATACATATGTAGTGCAGAATGTTCACTGTACACTGTACACTGTACATTGTAGATAGAAGATGGAAATTTAAGTTCACTTTGTCCAAATTCAGTCCAGTCTAATCCAATCCAATCCATATGAAAACAGTCCAATTCAATTCCAAACTACGGACAAACAATATCCAGCATCCAGTATTCAGCATTCATGATACGACATACAAAGACAAATACCTTCACACTTGCAACTTGCCATTTATAAGAATCACTACTCACTATATTCAGTATTCACTTGGCATTCAGCATCTAGTTTACACTGTTTACAGGTTCCTGGACGTATGAGTATTTAGAAGACAGAATCCAGAATTGAGGAGATTTAGGATTCCCTGAATCCAGCATCCGGGAAAAAGAGACAGGAAATGAACATTTTTGTTTTTCCTCCCTATTCTGTATAATGTAGACTATAACATAGGTTTTGTAATTTGCAATTTGCGGCTTGAATTCACGTTACATATACGTTAATTTATCCTTTACAAACTGCTCCACTGAATAAACTTCCGATGTCATTCCTGAACGACGTGGATCTAATCATAAGAAAAGCAGTAAAAAAATCCTAAATTTGCCTGATGACACTCCAACAGCTATGATTTACACTACCAACAAACTTAGAGGATTGGCTATTTTCAAAGCGGGATGGGAGGCCTTTTTACAACATTACAACATGTGCCTTTCTCTCATAAAATCAAATAACGAATTTATTCCATTCCTTAAAAATGTCGAAGCCGAAATAGCATCTTGTCTCAAATCATTGAAAATATCAGATGAAGAATTCAAACAAATTGAAGCAGGAAACAAGAACCCGAAGAAAAAGATTACTCTAGCCATCCGACAAAAATTGAGAGAGAATGAATATGATGAATGGTGCAAGTTGAAATCCAAAGGAAAAGGTGTATCATTGTGGAAACAATGTCCGGAAGTGAACAAACGGATTATGGAGAAGAGAGGACTGACAAATTCCGAATTTATTCTGATTCTTCAAATGAATGCAATGATGATGCCACTAAGGTCCTTACATGGAATGAGAAATAATATAGTCACTAGTGTAGTTAAGCATACTTGTCAAATTTTTCATCATCATACTTATAATTTATAATACTAAATAATAATTTAATTTTTTAAGCATTTGCGTTTAGCATTCGTCTTTTTATAAAGATATTTTAGATGATCTGATAGATATTTGAATCTTCTGGAGTTCTTCATGAGTTTTTATACTTTTAAAAGTTACGTTTTGATTACGTTCGAAAACAAAATATGATGTTTTTACTGTGTCGTATCGGCAAATTTCAATTGTGAATTCAGTGACCTTTTTCTTTTCTTTGAATAAAAAAATGGTTTTCCCCCCTTCTACATTCTACATCATCAACAACTATAGATATATTTTATACTACGTATCGATGACGGATGACGTATGACAGTCATACGGATGTTGATCCTTGATGCTTGATATGAACAAGGACAAACAGACAACAACCTCTGACATCATAATGCACTACTGTATCTTATATCTTATTGTGTCTTGTATCTTGTATCTGCAACCTGGAAATTTACAAGACATCTAATATCTAATCACATATAAACTACAAACAAGAAACAACAGACCACAAATAAGAGTCACAGTTATAACTTGCAGCACATGATATGTATGTATTGAATTTTTTCTTGTACATTGTACATTGCAGCTTGGAGCTTTGGAGCTTCCAAGAATTAGTCATGTATGTATTATGTGTGTTTGGTGTCCTGTGAATGTAGTATGAAGTTGAAAGAGAGAGAAGACATTGTGAAGACTGAGAAAGGAGAGTGTGTAACAACAACTAAGAACATCTCACATCTCACAACCAACAACATGGTCTCCACATGGGACTTTGAGAGATATCCCGACAGTCGACAACGTCTCTCCGGTTTCAAAGGAAATGGAGAAAGGTGCACTTTCAGTTTCAATTGTGGAGCAATATGTGGTTTTCCACAAAGGTACACCTATAACCTATAGACACTAGACATATACTCTGTGATCTACATTCTAACATTCTCCTACATTGTAACTACAGTATACATTTTGTACATATAAATACAGTCTCTACTCTCTGTTCCCGAGTCCCGAGTCCTGTACTTTCTCCTTTTTCTAGTATCGCGGTGGACTAAATACTAAATACAGAAGATGTACAATCTACACTGTGAATTGTGATACACCTAACTATCGCAGATCGTAGATCGCAGGCTATGGTATTTTATATCTATTCCATAGATCTCCATGTCCCAAGTTGATGATAGTTCCTGTGATTGTGAATTGTGATGGATGGCTTGGATGTTGGATGTGTGGTAGCGGGTTTCCATGGTAATGTCATGATTTCACTGTGAGTTGTGAGAGAGTTCACAGTCCACAGTAATAATCGGCCAAGGTAGAGTGAACAAGAGTAACAAGAGCTCGAGTGTTTGTATACAACTATAGATACATATAAGAAGCATTGAGTTGGTATATAATGTATGATGTAGCATGGCTGGTCTCTGTGTTCTGTATTCTATGTAGAATGTAGAATGTATAGGAAACCCAGAAAATAGAAAGTAGAAAACATAAAATAGAAAGGACAGGCTAAATCAAAGTAACATGTTTGAAAAGAACTCGAGTGGTGTGTAGTGTGTAATTTGAAATGTGTATCACTTGTACGTTGTACATATTAAATGTATGTACATTGTACATTGTACATTACGTAATGCACTCCTGTCTGTTTCTCCATGCTTTCCACAGGTGTCAATCCTCATTTGATAGAGGGAGAGTGCTCTTGTTCATGTCCATTTCCCGAATCCCTATCCACTCTCTACAGCCACATCCTTATTCAAATTCCAATTTGGATCCACTGTAGCTAATGCAAACGGACAATGACAACTCTTTTCTCCTCAACATTGGACCATAGACCTACCACATTTTTGGTATTGATATTGGTATGGATTGCTATAATGTCCATTGTCGAACTCAAAATCGTGTAAACTCAGCAATTTCTCCACAGACATATACATACGCATTTCAGAGTGTATGTTCTCGTGGTACTCTATTCTGAATTTTGAATTTTGAGTTGTGAATTGTGACTTGGGACTGATTGAAATACATATTTAAGAATGCTGTGAATTTTCAAAGTGCAAAGTGTATAAAGTTGAAAAAAGAGGAAAGGTGTATTAAACAAACCCATGTTTCCGCAGTCCACAATGTACAATGTACATTTGAGAACATGATTTTACTTTTCAACGCTTTTTCATACAACATGTTTTTGGTGTTTATTATTTATGTGTGATATATTATGTTGTGCCTTGATCCTTGTGCATATTGCCCACTGAATATTGAATATCCAATAGTGTCAAAAGTGGAAAGTGGAGAGTTTGGATAAAACACTACGAAATATGCCAAGTGTGGGTAGTGGCTGGTGGCTGGTGGGTAGTTTGTAGGGCTTATTATTTTTGTGTATAGCCATTTCTTCCCCACGTGATTCGCTTGTGTTTTACGTACAATCCTAAATGTACATTGTGCATTGTACATTGTACATCCGTGAAATCGGCGATCGGTAGATCTATCACTACATACATGTCAAATGTAGATGGATGGGAAGATACTTTTGAAAGATTTGAGGACGGTGAATTTCCTCAATTTTTTACGACTACAATTTTGATCCCAATTTTGTGTTCAATATATGTTCAAATACAGATAATAACAAATAACAGTAATACATAATAATAATAATAATGATGGTCTTGGTGCGGGAAATTTTCAGAATTCTTTGATCGCACATTGCACACTCTTTTCTTTTTTTATCTCATCTTTTCTCTTTCCCTTTCGTACTATAAACTACACACTACAATCAACATTCTACATTCTATATTCAACATCATACATTCTGTTTTCCGGGGTTTCAAAATTTTATTTTTTATTTTCTGCACATGTTCTACTCTCTGCTTCCTGGTTCCTTGTTCTTGTTCTTGTTCGTGTTCTTTCAAGTTTCAAGTAGTCGTGTGCATACATACGTACAACATAACATCCAACATTCAATATACAATGTACAGCATACAGTGTACGTTATACAATATGCAATGTCTGTACTCTACAATTTTCCAAACAAAGAGATGGAGAAAGAAAGAAAGGAACCGAGTTTTCTCTTGCCTTTCTCTTGGTTTCTTCCTCTCCTTTGTAACTTTTTCCGATTCGGAGAGAGAGAGAGATTGAAGTCATATGCTGCATAATAGATACATGGAAAAACTACATGCGTTTTGAAATGTGAATTGTGAGCTCCATGCTCAATTCTCAATTCTCAAATGTTCCTTTCAACTTTCAACATTTCCCTTCACGTATGTAGTACGTACACATGTATACATTATGAATCCATGCTTCCTGATTTCTCCTTACTTCCATCTTCCCTGTTTCATCATAAAATGTCTAGTTTCTAGTGTCTAGAGTCCAGTAGGCACGTAAACCGTACGCTACTTGAGACTTGAGACTTGAGACTTGAGATATTTCCACATCTTATATCTGTTTTTACTCATACTTTTCCATCAAGGAACATTGAGTAAACACGCGTTGGTATTTTAAAAGGCATTTGATATTTGGTATCTGGTATTCCTGAGCTTTTGTAGAAATGTCCATTACATGATGAGGTACATTGCACATGGAAAATGGAAATGATGATTTTGTCTGCAGTGTACATAATATAAAATATAATGTACTAATATCAATTTGTTATTTGTCTATTATCTATTACGAATTATTGAAGGAAGTAAGATTTATTTGTCCGTAGGTTGTAGATTGTAGATTGACGATTGGCGATAGTCTAGTAAATATCAGAATCATTGTCATCTTCATCGTCCGCAGCCTCACATAATTCAACATAGAGCTTTGAACTCCTCGCATCAAAAGGGCCAAAATAACTCAAGAGTCAAGAGTAACATGAATTCATACACAAGTAGTCCTTGTCACCATCCCTCTGTTTCAAATTCCGAATTTCCGAACCGAGAGCCGTTCAAGATGGACACTGGAAACAGACAGACATGCTGAGAGGAACTAGAGGAAGGTAAGAGGAACTTGCTACCACGTACTGTACTGATGAACCACTCACCATACACCATACACCATATACATATCAAATCAAACAAGCCAGCAGCCCATTCAAACTCGGTCAGAGTCAGAACCAGAAACTAAACAGGAGTTGAACGTTCAACCCTACACAAAAATATCCCGGAACACGCAACCGTTCTCCTCTCATTCAGATAAAAGTGTCCACAGTCCACACGCTATTCATCGGATACCAGATACGGAAAACCAAGTAGTAAGTAGTAAATAGTAAATAGACATACGTAAAATGTAGAATGCAGCATGTATAATCATGTATAATGTGTAGGTACTCTCGTCTCTCGTTTACTCTCTCCCCTGTTTTTCACAGAGAATGCAGAAAACCGAAAAGAGACAGAAAATGGCCACATTCATTTTACACATTTAAATACACAGAACACACAACGTACAATATTGTGATGACAGTCCGTTATAAAGGAAGGAGGAGTGTGGGTTGTAGCTGGGCCTAATGCCTAGTATTATTATGTGTTATATTTTACATTGTGTTTTCTGTTATACAGAGTTGATTTTGCATCCATCAGTGCCGTTTTGTACATGAAATGTAGGAAAGTAATGTTGCCCATTACTTTTTACAATGTTCTGTATTCCGTATTTTGTTTTGTGTTTTGTGTGTGCAGTTCTGTATTTCATCCATTTTCCTTTTTTGTTCTTTAGTTTTAGCATTCCTTATTTTGTATTTTCTGTTTTCTGTTTCGTACTTTACATTTTGTATTTTGTAGTTCCTTTTTGGTCTGTATTCTGTATTTTCTATGCATTTAATGGGCAATGTAAGTATATAATAGGTCGTCTCTGAGTTTGAATTCTTGTTTGCGTGAAAAGGGGAAAAGTGAAAAGTGCCTCAATATTCCCGGAACACCATAATATATATGTACTATAATAATAATAATCAAAATAATAATAATAGTACATCATATTATGATGAACGACGGTGAATACACTCTATTACTGTTTATTATGCATTCAGTATTATGTGTATAACACACATAAATAGTATTAAGCAGTTCTGGAATACGAAAAAAAGGTAGACAGATATAGCTGTGTTTTCCCCTTTTTTTATTTTTTAAGCTATGAGCTATATGAGTTACACTTTTGCTTCTCGTTTTTTTTAAAAATATTATTATTTAAAAATTTTTACAATAAAAATTGGCTATTTGCTACGTGATGTAGCTGCATTTAAGTCTTCAGTCTTCACCCATGTTTTTTTATTTTCGTAGTTTTTCAACAGCTGTAACGTTAAATTTCTAAAAAAATTGGACACAGTACTATTATAAACATAAAGAGAAGGGGGATAATATGAAGAGCACATATTTTCTGAGCTGTTTGTTCTATTTCAGTTTTCAGTAGAAGAAAAAGATTCAAACGATGTCCCAAATCCCAAATTACATGTACAAAATCGTCTACACAATTTAAAGGGTTTTGAGTTTTAAAATTTAAAAGAGTTAAACATTTCTCTTGTTTTGGATTTTGGGTGTGTTTGCTTTTTTACTTTAGAGTTTCGAGCATTTTGTGTAATTTACATTTATTATTCAATTAGCTTTAAACCTTGCAAGCACGCTCTCTCTCAGCTGGCATATGACGTGATGCGGTCGGTTTTCTCTTTGTCATCTTGTCTCGTTTTTAATAGCATAAGTGTTGTTGATATAAAAAGACGCAGAATTCCATAATGTAATCTTTTACAAGGATCAAGAGTTATAAATTCCTAAACATAGGCAGCTGAGTTAAAAAACATACTTGCTTATAAATAATTTTTGATAATGCTTTTCACCAATTTTCTTTACATTATTTACATGTATATTATATAATGTTTTTTATTCATATTTAGTTAGATCTACCTAAATTTAGATAGGCAGATTTGGCATGAAGTACGAATTATAAAAACAAAAAAATCACAAGAAAAATAAATAGGATATGAAGGATGACAGATGACGCTGACAATGACAGTTGCCATTTCAAATTTATTTAAACTTTAAAAGCAGAAAAGTTTTACAAAACTACTAAAAATCTAAAAATATGATGAAAAGTAAGAAGAACGAAAAGGACGCAGAGAGTGTACCTCCAAAATTATCCTCACTTTTCACTTTGCATGTTTCGTTGATGGATCCTCATCATCATCAGCAACATCATCTCGGTGTCATTCTTTCATGTACATCCCATACAACACATGTCTACAGTCTACATAATATATCTATTAGGTTATAAATATATCTACAATTTATGTACACGTATAGGTTAAAAGTGAAAGTTCACTCCTCTTGACAACAGATTTGTACTACAGCGGATGATGTTCAACTGAATTCTGAACATTCAACTAGGTACTCTCAGCTCCCTGTACAGTGTACAGGTATTTATACTTTCTACTTGATACACATCTCATCCTCTACTTCCCACTCACAAGCCACAAGGTATATTTTTTCCATGGTTTCTTCTGTGGTTTGGCTAATAATATTATGCATCGAGAATCAAGAATCCAGACATATTTACATCCATGTTTATACATCCTAACTACTAGACACTAGATTAACTATAGAAACTAGACACATTGATATACGGACTATAAATTGGTAGATGTATGTGATACTTGTAAATTATAAGAGAGAGGAAGGAGGGCATAGATGATGACTAAGTAAGTCAGTTGAATTTCCACTTAGACCTCTCACAATGGATACTCAAGCGTAATAATTCAACAACTCTCTGACTTTCTGATTCTCTCTCTCTCTTTCTCTCACTCTTTCTCGTCAAGTTCAAGCTTTCACCATGTACCATGTCGTAACTTGAGATTTGGACTCAGAAGAGAGTAACTATATAATATATTATGTATAGTGAGTGCCGAGTCTTGACATGTTTAATGTAAGTATATTATGTATGTACGAACATGTAAAATGTACAGAAATTGTTCTTGCCTAAAGGCCAAACTCATATATTATAATTATATATTATATACATAATAATATATAACAGCTATACGTAATGACTTGACGAATTTCTCAAAATGCATAATTATATATGTAATAAGTAATAATGTACAAATAATAATGCAAAACATAAAATGTGTATAGGTAAACCTAAAAGTTTAAAACTAGTATGTAGCTAGTACTGAATTAATGCAATCCGAATCTCAAGTTGTTTTTGTGTGAAGTATTTAGCATATAGTGTATAATATTTTCATATTTTGTAATATCGTGAATCGTGATGTATAAAATCCATAGAATCAAGATGTACATACACGTATAGCGTATAGAGTACAAATATAGAAGAGTTGATATCGTGGCTGAGTTATAGGTTAAAAGTATTTTTTGCATTCTAAATTTTAAACGAAACAAAGTATAAATTCGTATATGATATCCATTATACAAAATACATTATACGTACTTTGTAGTTTGTCAAGCTTTTTAGGGTTTTTGGATGGTGAACACGAAAGCAACTTAACACTTAACTTTACAGAGAGCATCAGTATCAGTCGTCAGTTTAATATTATATTAGAAAATATAGCTAAACTACAGAGAGAAGTACCTGAATATTAGATATGCTTACACCTTACACACACTCTTTTCTCTTTTCACTTTTCTCTTTTCTTTTTACCAATACATATGACGACCAACAATCAAGTACGGATTCAAGACCCATAACATTTACAATTTACAGTAGTACATAATGCATGAGTATACAGTGTATGACACCGGTACAAGCGTGCAGCGTGCATAATATAGAATATATACACTATATGTATATATAGTAAAAACACCCGTAAAAAGTAGTGTATTAAGTATACAAGTAAAAACGCCCGTCAAATGACGGGACATACTGCATGTCTATAAAATCCATATCCGATAGTCTGTGCATTTT
>JAQGBH010000931.1:0-39669 GCA_034698265.1 Sminthurinus aureus | reverse complement strand
GACCCATACCTCTTAAAATCCGTTGACAGAAGTAAAAAAAGTTAAAAAGTGCCAAAATGGCGACGGGTATAAGTCAAGCTTAAAACGCACTTTTGCCATTTTTTCAAAACGCGGTAGCGGGTCACCCTTAGGTCATAGCGAGATGTTCTATAGCTCAAAAGTCTCAGAAAAAAATCTAGTATTTTATAAAAATATCAAAAAAATTTTAATAATTTTTTTATTCAAATCTATTTGAAAGGATTTCGAAGTGACTCACATGTAAAATAAATATAATAATAATATGATTAGTGTGATGATGGATGTAAGATTTAAGTACTTTCTGAGTGCATTATAAATTATAATATTTTATCTCCGTATTAGTTCTTGTCGTTGACTTATTTTTCATTCTCCCCTTTGAATTTCAAATTTCACTCTTCACTCACCTATCCACAATCCACATCCCACATTCACCATTCAACATCCAAATCCAAACCCAATCACCATATAAAACAAGAAAAATAGCACAGTACAAAAAATTTATACACCCAAAAAGTAATACAGAAGATATTTATAAGGAGTAGAGAATAGAGATGTACTTTACTTTAAGACTTGTAACTTGTGTAATTTGTAATTGTAATTAAAAGTTGATTAAGGAAAAGGGAGAAAGAGCATAAGTTCATGGTTCTTGGTGCTTGAACATATATTATCCATGTGAAATTAGCACTACGTTACAGAAGTAAAAAAGTATTTGACGATGCGATGTAAAAATCTACAAACTGTGATTTTTCTGTGGGTTTTAAATAATGTTGTTTTTTGGGCTCTGACAAGATTTAATTTCACAACTTGCTGCATCTCTTTTTGTCTGATAATATACTACAGTTCAGAGTTCAGTGCGTTTTAAGGCTCATCACCCATCAACATGAGACAAAAAGAAAAAGAACAACGGCATTTTCAAAAACTCAAGCGTTGGTCACCCTTTACACGCATGAGTTCAATCAATAATCAATACGCATAACGCACAAAAGTCTATGGATATTTAATGTTAATAGTTAATGGGTATTGTCATCATTCCTTTCCCTTTCTTGATTTTGATACATATTTGAAAACTACGACTTGTCATTGTTTGTTTTGCCATTACCTGTAATCTGTAATCGACCTTTATTCTTGTTCATCTACGCCAATTACTATTTACTGTCTATATTTATTATTTACGATTGTTTACTTGAGCTCGTGTCTCGTGTCTCGATTTTTGATTCTCGATTCTCGATGTGTACATATTTACTGGAAATGGCTATTATTATTTAGTATCATATGCATTTTATGGATCTATAACTTTGTATTCTGTCTGCTTTATTGTTTGCCTATCGCCTACAAACTACAAAGTGTTCCTTTGATTTTACAACGTGCGAGATGTGCCTTTTGAACTAAACTGAAGGGCGAGTGAATTACAACTATACGTGCAAAACGTGTAGTATATTATGCCATACACTAGCACAGGTACGTAGATATTTACAATTTAGAATGATGATGATCTAGGTTCTACTAGCATGTGGGTTGTGTTGTGTGTTTACAAAATACTTTCAGTGTATTTACATTTTACATTCACTACAAGATAAAGTGATGGAGTGAAACATGTACAAAAATACCCAAATATTTTAATTTGTTTTGCACAGCTCCGAAATGCGTCATGAATACAAAGAAGAACAAAAACAGTGCTGGCAATCATTTGTAATTTGTAATTGCAACCTATGGTATAGACCATGTACATGTAGATTGTAGATATATCTATAGATTGTGAATAGTGCATAAACAGGAATTTACAAAATTAAACACCAACTACTGATTGTCGTATGTACACACGTTTCTGCTAGTTAAAGAGTTCTGTCGTTTGTTTTCAATTACAATTAATAACATAATAATTTTTGACATATTTTATTCAAATATTATGTCGTTAGTTGTTAGACAGAGTAGATTTAAAGATGATAGATTATGGAAAACATCGGACTAAAAAATATATTCAAATGTATTAGACATAAACATGTGAGCGGTGAGCACATGACGACTGATGACAAAAGACAGCATTCTTATTCGGTTATGGTCAGAGGACAAAATATGATGATGGCATTGTTTTTCATTATTAATTATTCTTGTCAACTGTCATCAACGGTATTGAAAATTGAAAACATAATTTTTCTTCTTGTCGGAACTCGATTGTTTTCTTACTTCTATATTCTTTTTTTTTACTTGACTTTGAATTTTGAATCTAATCAGATCAGATCAGTATGGAGTATGGTAATAGTTGATTTGAAATGATAACAAAATTTAAATTTATTCAATGTGCTTGAAAAATGAATATGATATTATGTTCCCTTTTCACTTTTCACTCCACGTGCAAAAAAAAATTATGACGATGCGCTTATTCTGTTATGCTGTAGGCTTGCACAACTTGAGAATTCCAGGAATCAATCTTGTTTATTTTCTTTTGACGACCATTTAACGCAAAAATAAAAACAAAAACAAAATTTTATCTATTTGTGGAAAAACTAAAACTGGAACAAAATTTGACTGCAGGTGTATGATGTGCACGCGATACGCGACAATGAGTTTGACATGAGCTCCGTGTTTTTTACCTACATGCATGCTAAATTTGGTATTTGGTTTTTGGTTTTGAATCAAAACTTTTGATACGTCGTGAAAATAGCGTTTAACGTTTAAGGTAATGTTTTCCTACGGATATTATCGTACTTTTTGCTACTAAAGTATGTGAATGCCGATATATTTAAAGATTTTATGGTTTGCAACATTTTAATGCAAGTGTATATACTTGATTCTTGAATAATACATAAAAATAATGTTACATGGATTTTGGTTTAATGGGAGTCGTGAGTGGAAATCGCCGTGAGACATAAGCACTTTGCAGGTGATTTTGAGTTTTGAAGCCACAAGGATTTTTCACACTTGGTAATAAAAAATAAAAAGTTTCGGAAATGTTCACCAATCTCCAAACCAAACATCAAAGTACCTATTTCCACATCTCATTTGAGATTTAAGAATTTGAACTATCAAATTCGTGAAATATGAAAAAAGAAAAAAGCTTGACTGAACGGAAGACTGATAACACATGGAAAATGGAAAGGTCACAGTTATTAAAAAATAACAAATACGTGAATAAAAGAATTAAGCCCACGTGTCGCTAGTCACAACTCACAAGTCACAACATGTTTTCAAGGAAATGAAAACGGAAAGTTTCCGTAAATGTTTCCGAGTTTTTTATTTTTTATTGCATTCACATTTCACATTGCACATCACGGGGAAAAGGTTAGATGTGTCGATTGTCGATAAAAACTTTAGTATTTATTTAGTATTATTTTCAAGAATCTCAGTTCTGGACTCCAGTCTCCAGTTGTATCACATGAGCAGGTGCAAGTTGGAATGTCATTGGAAATGGAACATGAAACTAATTCGAATTGCAATTTTATTTCTGGTCCTTTGGCTCAATTGATTTGAAGAGTCAGGATCATGATTTTTACTCAAAGTCGAACGGGACATCCTGAGACGTCATAGGAACATTAAAGGCCATTTCTCTATCTCCAGATCCCATTTCTTCCTCATCGTCATCCTCACTTGTGGACGAAGCCACATCATTCTACAAACAAAAAGACCAAAAACAAAAGATCAAGTCAAAAGTCAAAGAATTGAATAAAGATTAAACTTTACACTTTTTCAGCTAGTTTCAAATCGTAGATAAAATGTAACTCGCCTCTTGACCATTAAAGTATTTTTCAATAATGTAGGATGCTTTAGTGCTGATTTGTTCATTTTCATTGTTCTCTAAAGCCTCCATGAATTCTAATCCTTGAGCCTCTTCTATAAACTCAAGATAGTCCTCTAATTCATCATACTTTGCCGCAATCTATCATAATACATAATATTATGATGCAAGTTAAACCTAAAATTTTACATCAGCTTCTCCTTCCTTCTTTTTACTTTTTGTACTACAAACTACAAATGAAATGAAATGACTGCGTATGTTATTTGAAACTTGAATTTGCACGAACCCGTAAAATATTATGGACACATTTGAGAGCAGTATGAACGCTCGTCGGATTTCGACTCTTTAAGTGATAACAAACGGCAGTGAGAATAGCATGTTTTTGAAAGTAAATCAGTTGGTCCATTTTACAGAGGGCTGTTATATTTGAGATCAAGTACAAAGCTTCCAGTTGATTATCCTTGTCTCCCTAATTTTAAATTTTCAAGAATAAAAACCAAGAAAAATGACACATGAACTTTGATACTTTTACTTTTCATATCAAGCTAAAAGCTAAATCATTTAAAAGTTAAAAGTAAAACATGTGATTACTTTTTCCAACACATAGACGGCGTAAGGAGCCAAACCGGCATTTAAAACGGCTAAAACTTGATCAAAAGTCCCACAAGCAATATTTCCTACAGTTCTCGTAGCTTCTTTCATAAATTGCTTCTTTGGACTCTTCATCAGTTGTAAAAGGGCAGGAAGAGCTACTGCATCGATTACATATTGAGACTAAAGTACACAATATACAAATATCATAGATACATAAGAACCAGCTAAAATAAACACAGTCAAAAGAAGAGAGAGAAGAAAAATATTATAGGAAAATACTTGAGTATCATTTCCAGCAGCGAAATGTCCCATGATTTTCAAACACGGTTTGACCACTCTCCAGTCATCCGACTCGAGAAGAAAAGTGATTTCTTGTAACATGTTTGATTCGTAAATTTCATTGAGCCATTCATCCGTAGCACTCAACATGGAAATCCCTCTTGCTGCCTCTCGCACTACTTTGGTGTCTTTATGATATAAACGATTTGTAAACACTTTGAGACAGGTCAAAAGTTCTTCATTAGGACTTGCTGGATTTTCACTCATATTTGCCAGTGTCCAAACTACATTTGCCATGTGATCTGGCTATTTTATAATGTACAATTTACAAGAAGAATAAAAAGATGAATAATTATTATTAAAACTTACTCATTACTCAATAAAACCCTGAAAGTCGAAAAAAAATAACAGGAATCTTCTAATTTCAAGTATGACTCACATCAAGTTTCTTTTTGGACAATTGAACCAGTTTTGGGACGAGTCCTTTTGAAAAGAGTAACTGTTGCATTTCCGCTCCATCCCCAGAAATATTTCCAATACACCAAACCGCCTGATCTGCAATTCGAGGGTCTGGAGAATCGAACAGAGGTAGAAGAACATCTACAGCTCCAGAATCCACAACTGCTTTGGTTTGTGCATGATCTCCAAAAGCCAGGGTTGTGAGTGTCCAAGCAGCTTCATATTGCATCTCAGGGGAACCCTCACACTTTAAATATTCAACTAATTTAGGGATAACACCATGAGTGATAAATACGTCGATGGGCCGAGGACGAACGGTTTTTAAAAATTCATGAGCCATTTTTAGACCCGTCAAATGTTGTGCAGGATCTGGACTGCAGGAAATATGAAAACCAAGAACATTCAAAATGCTTATTTTAACAGTTTTCAGTTTAGCTGTACGCATTAATTATGAGGCAATTGATGTTTTTTCACATTTAATATTGAGAATGAAATTATTATTATTATTTATTCACCCAGACATCAACTGATTAATAGCAGTGATTCTTGTAATTCGTTCCTGTTGTTGTTGCGGAGTGAGGACGACATCTCCATCATCAGACGTGTAATCTTCCTCTTCTATGCCACGGCGTTTGGACATTTGATCATTCTTAGTTGCTTTTCGTAGTTCAACCATCCCTTCCACTCGTCGGCGACGGAGTTCCTGTATTATGTTATGCCCAATTCAAGTGGTTTATCACATCATAATTCATAGTTGTAAACAAAAGTATTTGTTTAAAATTTTCATCATGGCGTCTATGTTACTACATGTTTTTATATAGTTCTTACATCCGTGTCCTTCGCATGACACTTGAATTGCTCCTTTAATTTATCCATGTCCATTTGAGTAGATTACTCGGAATCCGGAATCCGCACGACAATTATTTATAGGAAGATGAATATGATTTATTATTATTTATGGATTAGATTATGTTATAAATTATCAGCACCTATACAAAATACAAAAATTCAAAACGTAGCTGTGTGCAAAATGCAAAAGAAATGCAAAAACGTCAAAAGTCAAAACTTTTGGCACTTTTGACCCGTCTCACAAAATCACAAAATCAAAATGCCCTTCAAATTTCAAATTCCAAAACGTCTGATGAGATTTTTCCTTTGTTTTACACATCGCGGATGCCGGGAGTTTTAGGATGTTGTGGATACGATAATTTTCTCACTTTGACCTTTGACCCACATTAAATTTAAGTAACTATAGTATCAAAGCTAGCCAATGTAAAATATCAATGGATTTTCTTGCATTTATTTTTCGTGAATGTAATGATGTGTGATGGCTTGAGATTTGCGGAAGGAAAGAGGTTCAAGGGAAGCATTATAAATTATAAATTAAAATAATTATATTGAAGTTCAAGTCGTATCATTTTTCCCTTTGTATGTTTTTAGAATTTTGCGTAAAATATATTTATCTTTTATTCTTGTGCATTAATTTCAGTACCGTTTAATTTCATAATGCTACAACAATGATTTAAAATCTAATCAGGTTATTATTAAGGCTTACAAATGAAATGTACAATGTACTAATATAAATCTCAGACATTTGATAAATTTCATACATTCACATTTCACATGCAACAACTACAAAGTTTTATATAGCAGATTTTGGATAAGAATGTAATGTAATATTTCGATTTTTACATCGTTTGAAGTTTGAAGTCTATGTTTTTAATTGTACATTTTACATATCAATAGAAAAAGGAAAAAGGTAACGAGTAGTTTTTTAAGCATCTCATTTGACAAGGTACAATAAATAATTATCAATATTTGCATGTAATATATTAATTATTTCATTATGTAAAACACAAAACATATTTTATTATGTATTAATAAAATTATTCTGGTAAACTAGATTTAAATACTGTGGTCTCAAAGGCAAGGAAAACAATATGAAAAAATTGGAATTTCGAAACAGAGTTCATGTTTCATATTTCATGTTTATTTGAAGAAATTCTTGGCAGTTGTAATCAAGATATCAGAATCAGGTGAAAATTTTGAGAGCCATTTGTTAGCTTTGACTGCCACCAACTCCCAACTTTCTGTCCTTTCACCCAGTTTCTCTGAGAAGAAAGCGATTGCAAGTGCTGTGGCCCACGCTGTCAAATCCCAGTTCTGCTTTTCTGCTTCTGTAAATTCCAAAAACACGCACACAAAATGAAATTACATTTTAAACCATTATCGTATAAATTATGTGATAAAAATCTTCTCGTGTGGTGTGTAAAGGATAAAAAACTGACCTTGTTTCAACAAACTAAAATCCAATCCAAGGGTTTGAACAAAATCTTCACTCCAAGTAAAAGAACCGTTGAATGACTGAAAACTGACAATTTTTTCCAAAAGATCTTGCGGCTCTTCTGCTGATCTAGCTGAATCCGTATCCATTTCTTCAAAGGCCAAATCTAAAACAAAGAGAAAAAACAAACAGGAAAGTTAGATTTTGCAGCGAATTCATGTTGATTTTTGCGAAATAGTTTCAATATTCAATTTAGTATGTTGCACTGAAAATAAAGTGATCAATGAGTTGCAGTGGATTACTTCAGAGTACAAAAAATACTTAATTATTCGAGTCGTAAAATAATCAGTATAAAACTTTTATAGTTAACTGAACAACAAGTACAATTTATGGACTCAGTTCAGAACCCGCATCAGAAAGAGAAGATGAGAAAATACAAAATCTAGAGTTTATTAAACTCACAGCTAAAGATTAACTAACTACTGCAAACTGCAAACGATAAAATCAAGTTGCACCAAAAACCAAAACCATCGCAGCATAAACTATTTGACACATGCATAATTAAAGACTACAATTTAAAGGCAAATGTGTACATTTTACATCTAGTTGTAGGGACATGCTAAACTATTTATATCACTACAGAAAGCATAATTCGCATTCTCACCTTTGGTCGCTTCGCACGATCTCTTGTTCTTCTTCCTCGACACCATACTACGAGCTAAATAGTGAAAATCCACAAGCACAACAATAAAATAATGTGTCATAACCTGGACAAACTTTAATATAAAGATCCGTGCAACTCTAATTTGTAATTATGCTAAGCATTTTAAGGATTATAAAGCAACAAAAATAATACTACATAACACAACGCACACTGCAATAGTAATTAGAGTAAGCAAAAGACAGACTCATTTTCAATATCCTTTTACGGATTTGTGCTACTCGCTTGCTTTTATCTTGTATTAATTAAAAACTATACAACATTTTACGTTTGCCATGCAATTTTGATCATATTAGCTGTTGATAAAGGACTTACAGTTTGATTTGCTCATTGGCTGTACTGCTGGCCCGCCAAAACCGAACGATTGTTGTTGTGATGGTAGGGCACCACCAAACATCACCCCTGGGGCACTGCCCATGTCCATGCTCATGGGAGCCATGCACATCCTCATCACTGGACCACTGCCAAAACTCGCCATCGGAGCACTGCATAACATCATTCCTTTTGCTGCTCGGCCATGCCAGCCGTGAGCAAACTGATTGGGAACCAGACGACTTTGCATCACCCAGTTTTCAGAGGATTTTGTATCACTTTCCGTGTCAATAGCCACAAACGACGTGTACTTTGAAGCGATACCTGAAAACACGAATACCAAATTCAAAGTTCAAATAATTTTTTCAGTCACTGAATATAAATGACAAAAACAAGGTTTCGTGGCATCAAAATATGAGCAAATAGTAAAAAAAACTGGCAAAAATGTAAAGAAAAATCAAACCTTGAGGAACGGCAATTTGTACGATTTCTTTTTTGAACCCTTCTTCAATTCCCTTTTTATCAGAATCTTCCTCATACGCACTAAAACCCAAAGCAACTTTGAGCTCAATTTCTCGCACAATTTTTATCACAGCAAGTTTATGAAGCATTCCGGTTGCACCAACATCATTTTCCTCCGTCAACTGTTGAATATAATTAGTAAAATATATTAAGCAAATCTTTTCTCATCCCTCGTTAGAAAAAAAATCCTATTTCCGGAATAAAATCAAATTACACAAAAGACAAACCTCAACGTCGATGGAAAGTGGACCGTCGGGAGATTCAGCAGTAATCGTTGCTCCGGTTGGTTTCTCCTCACCCTCAAAAACACCAAAGACCAAGAGTTGAGATCCGTCGAAAATTGGTGGGATTTTCTCTGGTGCTTGTCTAAAGGACTTTTTCTCGGGTGTACTTTCATTTGTGCTGGCAGTGGATTTCTCAATGCTTTCGCCTTCTTTGGGTTTTCCATAACCAAGAAGAGTTTTCTCCTTGTTTACTTCTGCACTCTTTGGCTTTTCTGATGAGGGTACAGATGAAATTGGAGTCACTCCGTGCCAAGAAACTCTCACATCTGTTTGTTGTCAATTGTTATAAGAAAATTGAATTGATGAATTAGTAATTTGTCTCCAAATCTTCGATGAAATAAACATAAAAATAATTATAAAGTACATAAAAATGAAAGAGTAACTTACTTGTCAAAGATGGCTGCAAGGCGTTTTTCAACTGCTGCAGTACTTTTTTATCCACGGTTTCGTTGTACGTGACAAAGGCACTCGTTCCTCCTCCAGCAGCTGCGATTCCTTCAACTAAATGATGACTCGCCCCATCGCCAATACCCAATGAAAATACTCGAGTCTCATGGGCTTTCGCTTTGGTGAGTCCGATTACTTCTTCCGTGTTTCCAACTTCTCCGTCAGTCAGCACAAAAATTTGACGAAGATAACCAGAAATCGGCTCACAGGAATAGATTTGTTTGAGTGGCTCCAGAATTTCAGTTCCACCCATATCCGCGTCCAGGCCTGTTAAAATAAAAGAGAAAACAGTTAGAGAAACAAGTCTAAACAAGTCATGGAAAATATATTTCTAACTTTTAATTGCATGAAACATGAGACAGCTGCACATTATGATATTTAATATTCATTATTGATTTAAAAGTTGTTTACCTTTAGCATGAGCCACAGCCGCTTTCAACGTATTGTCATCGTACTTGACACTCTTTGGGAATAAAAATTTGTAAGTGCTTCCAAATCCAACAACATTGAAGTAACAGTCCATCGGAAGTGAATGCAGGAAAAGCTGTCATGTAACAAAAAAAGGAAAATAAAACAACATGATTTTATGTATTTTGTCTAAAATGCGATACACACTCATTTTTACACGCTCATGTTTCATATTTATACATATTAGACATGCGATTATCTGCACACACATTCATGTAATATTATGCATTCTCAATTCTCATATTTGGAACTTACAATCAACGCCTTCTTCGCCAAAGCTATGCTTTCGCCCATCATACTGCCGCTCCTATCGAGAACAAAAATTAGCTCTGCATTCTGCTCATCCAACTTGAAACTTGGAATCAAATGAGCCATCACAGCGAGGGAGTTTTCTTGTTTCTGAAATAGTTATAAAAGATAAATGTAATTTTGTACAATTTGTAATTTGTAAACAGTGAATTCATACACGCCGATTAATGGCTTTATTTCAGTACCCTTTTGTTTTCATTTCTCATAGGATAAATTGCATCATATTGTCATATAAAGTAAATAAAAACATCTTTTTCTATGATTTCTAGCATCTAAATTCTATATGATTACCTCGGTGTATAATCGGGGTTTGTGAGTCTCCTCTGGAGTTACAAGAAGGACGAAATCTCGATCCATATCCGTTGTCTTTGCAGCTAGTTGCACTTGGGCTTTTGTCCATAATTTCTTTTCTGGCACTGGACCTTGATCTGTAATGGTGATTTTATGAGTTGGAGATTCAATTGTTTTTATTCCGCCTTGAATTGATACGTGAACTTTGATGGTCATTGGAGCTGGAGACGAACTAAAATATTATACAAAATCAAGGTTATGTTGTGTGTAATGTGGTGCATCAATATCTCATTTCAAAAGAAATAAAAACTGGAAAAGCATGTTTTTATTAATTTAAACTTACTCTGAAAATCTCATGTTTGCCAAATCTTGGGATTTTTGATCGTCACATCTCTTGGGAACATAACGAGGAGCGACGGTGGTCGGGATGAAAAATCGGATGGCACTGGAATCTTTTTCATTTTTCACTTCGGTGGTATAACCAATGACAATTTTAGCCTGACTTCCAGGTTTCAGAAATCCAACTCGAACCTTAAAAATATCTGGTTTATTTTCTTCGGCCAGGAATGCGGTTTGTTTTTGCTCAATAGCCTTTTCATATTGTTCTTTTGCCTCTTCATGTTCTTTGACAACTCCCTGTGAGTAAAAGTAATTGAAACCAGAAAAGAATACAAAATTACATACATTTCACATCTTTACTATATTTACACACAAAATACACAAAGACATAATCCACGTTGCTTTGTGACGCTATAAAATGTGATATCAGATACACACTTATCTCACAACTCACAACGTTTATTGTGTATGGTGTATAATGTATAGTGTGTGTAACCTTCAAAATATTTGTTGCATGACAAAATACCGGAACGTATATATAAAGATAGTGCATGCAACACACATACTAATTGTATACGTTGTACACAAAAATGTATTCATGATTTTTAAATATGAATATTTGGTTAGGGTTTAGTGCTCGAGCGATATATTATGTATTTTAAGTATTTTACCTTGATTTTTCGTCCTTCAACTTCAGCTTCAAAATGAGTCACAGCACCCAAAGAATCCACCGGAAAATAATAAATTGCTTCAATCGGTTGCTCTTCTTTATTGATGAAAACTTGGGTTACTTGAACCTGGGCAACTGCATGAACAACTGACGCCACGACATCCACAGAAACCAGAGGAATTGGAGCTGGCTCTGTTGTCCACTCATCTCTTTTGATAAGACGAATCAGCCCACATTCAACACCTTGAGTGTGACTTCCAAAAGTATTAGAAAACATTTTGTTGTGGTTGATGATGCTTATGATGATTCAATTCGTTTTACCTTTTGACACTACCATAAAATACAAAAATATAATCAATAAATAATAAATATGGTGCAATGACATTGTTTGAAATTGAAAATACATGATAATATTATAGGATTCAGTAAAAATGTGGCTTTCATACCTGTTGAGATATTATTCCTTTTCCAGACACTTCTTCAAAAATACAATTATTTATTTAAAATGTAGTAAATGTTCACACTTAACACTGAAACGTAACAACACTTGTGTATGTATAAGATTATTAATGTTGTTTGATGTTGACAGTTAAAGTTTTTCACTTGATGACGTAAAAATTAGTATAAAGGAAAATATTTATAGTTGGAAATTGGAAATTGAAAAAATTCAAGTATTTTGTCTCTTCACTCGTCCACGGAGAAATAGCGACTGACAATTCGTGTCGACTACACATTAGTTTAAGTGCAATCTGAATTGCAAATTCCAGGAACGTTTCACAAAATAGAAATGACTCATTTGCTGGTAAATCGTGTACTTAAGTACTGAAGTAAAAAACGTATTGTAGATTCTACTACTCGTAGAGTACGAAATAGATACTATTTGTTTACATAATGTAACATGTTTTGTGTTTTGCACGCAGACGTGAACCTTTGAATTTTTTTGGAGGGTCCGTTTCCACTTTAAAGTCAAGTGTTTTGGATATTTTAGTTTGCGAGCTTATAATATAACTGTTGAAATTATAATTGCTAATTTTGTAAGTTTTACTGGAAATATGAAGAGTCTACGTATTTTGTCTACTTGCCTTTTTTTAGTACATTTATTCAGTATTTGTAATACATCCTTAATCAAAGATGACATTTGGAGACAGGAAGTTGAAACCAATAATATTTACGACTCTGACGATGAGATTACTGAGTCCTCTGCATTACCGATTGTGTATTGGCACGGAATGGGTTAGAGAAATAAATAAAAACAGAATAATCTTCATGAAATCAGAAATTTGTTTCATCATTGAATTAATGTTAATTATTTGAATTTTTGAATATCACACAGGTGACAATGCTGTAAGTGTCAAGCATGCACTGTCCTTTATTGAAAAAGAATTACCAGGCACTTATGTAATTTCTCTCCAATTCGGTGATAATATCGCAGCGGTATGTCATATTTCGCAGTTGAAATACAATAAAATTGACTTGTGTACTTAGATTTCATACTTCATGATCAGAAAGTAAAACAGTACTTTGCGTTTGTATTTCAGGACACCAAAAATGGATATTTTTACAATATTAATGACCAAATTTCCGAAGCATGCGAAATGATACGAAATGATTCAAAGTTAGCAAATGGCTACAATGCTATCGGATTATCACAAGGAGGACAGTTTTTGTAAGTGTGTGTATTGTTTTGTTCTCAGAATACAATTTGTTGACTTTTGTAACAATCCACAATTATCATTTATTCATAAATTTATTTGATCATTTATTTTCTATCCTATGTAGACGAGCTGTTGCACAACGATGTCCTAATCCCCCGATAAATAATTTAATTTCTTTGGGGGGTCAACATCAAGGAGTGTTTGGACTTCCCAGGTGTTCAGCTCCAGATCATACTTGGTGTGAAACCATTGACAAACTGTTAACAAATTTTGCATATGAAGGGTGAGTTTTATATTACATATATTATGTACAACCAAATCACCATTTGATTATTTTCTTTTGTACATTCAGTATTATTGATGAGTATTTTACTTTTGTGTTTCTATATTATTTGTAATTTTCTAGTTGGGTTCAAAAAGCTCTTGTGCAAGCTGCATACTGGTAATTCTTGATATATAATATATGAACAATATTGAATGTATCTTTTACCAAATGTCAATTCATTGTTTTATTTGCATAACATTATATTATGTTGTAAATTGCAAAAACGTTGGCTGATACGCTTTTTTTTATTTCTCCCACAGGCATGATCCATTTAAGACTCAAAAATATGTTGAAAATAGCATATTCATAGCTGACATCAATAATGAAAGGGTTCGTTCATATTTTTTTTCACTTGCCACCAATATTTATATTGTATTGACTAATTAGAAGGATTCTCAAAAAATGACGACATGATTTATTGCCATCTTTGTGTATTTTAGGGTATCAATCAAACTTACAAAGATAATCTACTCAAATTGAAAAATCTAGTATTGGTGATGTTTGAGGAAGAAACTATTGTTCAACCCAAAGAGAGTGAGTGGTTTGGATTTTATAAGGACGGCCAAGTCAAAGAGATTGAAGCACTTGAAGATTCAGCTTTATACAAGGAAGTGAGTAATAAATTGTCTCTCTCATCTTTTGACAGATGCTGACATTCGTTTTTTGTTTGTATAATTTATAGCATTTTGTACATTGTACATTCAAAATTCAAATCACGCCAAAACACTTCTAAAAACAATCATAATTCCCTGAGCTTTAAATTTTAAATGTATAGGACCGAATCGGATTAAGAAATTTGAACGAGACCGGAAGGCTACATCTAATTTCATCCCCTGGAAATCATTTAGGATTTACTAAACCATGGTATGACATCAAAGATAAAAGATAAAGAGTTCTTATATTGCATTTTTATCATAGCATAAACTATTAAACATTAAACTCTAAACTTTATTTTGGATTTTTTTATTCAACAGGTTTATCGAGAATATTTTGAAACCCTTTTTATCTTGAGTTTTTTCTATACTTTTCCAAAACTTTTTTTACCATAATATTACAGTATAATGCTCAGTACTCACATTACAATGAGATACAAAACATGTTCGTCTGCTCAAGAAAAATATGAAAATGGTATAGCATTTCCCAAACCCATGGTATTACTTTAGCTTTTACCAGTAAAATGATTCAGTATAATGACGATGAGTATAGTCTTTTCTTTCTATAAAATGCAAAAATGACCTTATACCAATTTGTGATATTATAGTCATACGTGAAATTGATACATTTTATAGTATTACCATTTTTAATTTTTAATATGTCTTTTGCTCATTTCTTCCATTTTTTGAAGTTAAATGTTTTTATAAAATGTGACGTGTGTGTATTCTTGACTCTCGACTCTCGACTACAAAATGTAGTGGCTTCCAAATCATATGACATATGTATGTATAAATAATCCAATATACTTTTGTAACACATACTTTACACATCCCCATGTATACATTATACATATGAATGTGGACGGAAACAGGAAGCTATCATGATTAAATAAAAAAATGAGACCATTTCATTTAACTCTCCTATGTATTACATAATAATATTATGTACATATTGAATCGAAATAATTTTTCAATGACTCCTCAACTCAATGTTTTTGGCAAAAGTATCCACACACATATGTGACTTCGACGATGAATATGGTCCACTCGGCAATATACACTTTTTTGCATAATATATTCATATTCTTCAGATCAAAGTCTAACTACTACTAACTACCCTAAAAATTTCAAAGTCCTATGTTGACCGAAAGTATTTTTTTAAAATTAATAAAATTTAAATTTAACATGTAGCACACTGCGTGCGAGTGAAACATCTTATTGTTAGATTCGTGAACTGGGGGTTATTTATCAGAATAGCACATATATGTGCATATGTGTAAATTTTTTCATACTAGTAAATAAAAACATCAGTGCAAAATATCTAAAATAATCTAAATGTCTCGTTTAATACACGTACAATAACTAGAGTTAGCTTTTGTTGTGTAGTTAACAGTATTATTATTCTAATCGTAACAGAGATTCGTTGTAGTTTTGTAAAACAGAAAGAGAAACTATGCAAAAGCAAATTTAAAAATTATTTTATATTTTATCACATAATATTTTAAAAAATCTCAACTAAAAACTGTTATTATTTATAAAGAAGGACTCAGTCATTTATATCATTTAAGAAGTAGAACAATCTAAATATCTAAATACTTAAGTACCTAGTTAATATTAAAGACGCATAATCAACGCAACGAATTTTAAATATGTCATCATTATTAATCAAATATAATAAATTTCCTAGTACATTAATCAATAATCAGTCATTAATCTAGAGATAACTTTAATCTATAGTCCATACCATTTTATACAATTCAACATATTAAACGTACAAATCTGCATACAAAGAAATAACCTGGAGCAAGACCAAAGAATAAAGGTACAACTCATATTTATACAATTAATTGACCCGGTTTTGAATAACTATGTTAATTAAACTGTAGTTCCTCACTACCCGTGTATTTGTGTGTGATATTTCATTTGTTTTATTTGTTTTCAAAAGTTTGTTGTCTTACATTATTATTAACTATAAACATATTATACTATAGTTTTACGTTACTACTAATTGTATATATTGTTTAGAGTTTAGACTATCATTCATTTTGTTCATTTGAGCATTTATGAACATTCTTTTCAAGTAACGACTTAATAATTTTATTCTTGTATACACATTCTACAGGAGGTTGACTCTCATTTTCTGGATTGACGCTGCTATACGTACTAAGACTAACATACGTAGTAAAAAACAAGAGTTGATTCTTGATTCCATTTAAAACGCTGGTACAATTATTTTATTTTATTTAGTTTAACATTTTGCTTTATTTTTTGATAAATGATTTTATGGTCATACTGCACATTGAATCAATCACTAACTATAAAAACTCATTATGTTTACACATTTAAACACAGATATATTTGTAATGATGGACCCTTCAGCTGGTAGTCGTTTTCCTGTAGATGCAGAAAAGCAATATAATATGCGAAATCCTGCTGTCAAACGTGAGTTTTTTTTAGCATTACATATTTTCATTGTTTGTGTGTTGTGCAGTTGTTCAACTTGTAGTTGCATCTTTATTTCAAACTGATGTGATTTTTAAATTTGATTAGTAGTAGTAAAAACTAATACAATTTTAATCTATAAAAATATTGACAGGCTTATTACGAGAAGCTCAGGAACTTTCAGAACCTAATGCCGAATTTTGGGTACCAATTTTTTTTTATCCTTCATTCAGCTTATTCATAAGAATAATATATAACTGAATTTAATTAAAATGAATGATGCAATTTATATGAAATTCAATGTCAGTTTTGTAACTTTGTTTCTTTTGTTGTCTACAGGCTCAGCCCTTGGAAGATAATTTATTTGAATGGCATTTTACTATCAGAGGTGCTCCGGAAACAGAATTTGAACAAGGTATAACAATATTAAATTAAATTAAATTAAAAGATGAATAATGAATCATACTACGTGGAATGAGAAAAGCTGTTTACTGTATCTATAATATGCAGTGTATCGTTTTTTAATTTTCTTGTAAAAGGTATCTATCATGGAAGGATAATTCTACCACCAGAATACCCTATGAAACCACCTTCAATAATCATGTTAACACCAAACGGAAGGTTTTTAAAAATATTATTTATTATTTTAATGATATCTATAATCTATAATACTACTATATCTAGAAATACACATGAAATGTTTTGAGCATTGAGACTTCAGCATAATGTTAAATATTAAATATTATCCACACGTACAATTAATTTTTATTTTTATTTCTTCTATTTTAAATTAGATTTGAGACTGGAGTTAAAATTTGTTTGTCAATTTCATCCTATCATCCTGAAACTTGGAGACCAAGTTGGAGTATACGAACAGCTTTAGTAGCTTTAATAAGTTTTATGAATACTTCTACACCCGGCGCTATAGGCAGTCTAGAATATTCCGCTGATGTACGGAAAAGTATGGCCAAAAAGTCTCTAGTGTTTGAATGTCCTACCTGTGGACCTGCTATCGAAAACATCAAATATACTGTAGTTAATGGCCCAAATGGTCCGATAAAATCTACTTCCTCTGCTCAACGTGTATTCCGGATACCACATACTACTACCCAGCCAGATGTGCCTGATGTGACCAATCGAAACGGTCTGGATCCTAGTGCTGGAGATTTAGATACTACACCTGCTATTGCTGATGATGTAATCCCTGGTGCAAATGCTATTTTTCACACAGACGAAGATGAAGATGAAGGAGGCTTGGTAAATTTTTTATATACATATTATACAAATTTATTAACTATCATCATATTATACTGTATTACATATTCACAGGATAATCATTATTTTGTTCTCTTTGAATTTTATCCTGAAAAAAACTTTTGTGACTATACATTTAATTCATTTCTGTATTTAGAGTCGTGTATATGGTGTAGCAGTTGGGGCTTTGGTATTCGCTATAACAGGTATATTAAATTTTAAATATTTACAAAGACACATAATGTAAAATGTGTGACAAATTTATCATTATATGTAACATTGTGAAAGTATTGTTGAAAATAAGTAGCATTAACATTTTTTGCAATGTTATTATAATATATTATTGTACATAAACTGAGTCATTCACAAAATATTCTGTGCAGTAAATAATAATACAATTGATTGATTTACAAATGTATATACAGGTCTCATTTGTCGCCGACTAATGACTTCAGTCTTCACCTGGGATCACTTATTCAATTGAAGGTGTGTATCTTCTATTCTATTAAATCATCTTGTTATGTCAAAGAGTATAAAAGATGTACAGACAACCCGTATACTTCCTAAAAAAAGTTACAAACTTCGAAACTTCATAATATTGTAGCATATTATGGAAAGTAATTAATAATAATTATATAATTTATACGCATACAACCAAATAATAATAAACATTCATTCATACAAAAAGTCGGTAATGTGTATTATACACAAAATGTATGCATGTACATTTAGCTATACTCTATCGAATTTATCGAATATCATTATACATTATATTATAATTTGTTATGATCATTTTGTTAGTATTTAATTTAATTCCTATATGTATGTATACATGATATATTATTTACTATTTACCGTTGCTTGCGTTAGCACACTAGTCCAAACAATCCTAAATACGTATGTATATACACATAATATAGATATTTTCATAGATGGTTTTAAATTTTGAACCAAAAATTACGGAAGGAAATGGAAGAGACAATACCATTCCTTTCTTTTGTTTATTTATTTTACATCTGTAACACTGTCAATCACACAGAATAGAAAATGAGCATGACGAATCAGACAAAATACATATATTATATTATATAAAAGATGAACTAAAATGATTGTAACTTTTGTATATATGCAGCATTAATTTTAATTTCTAAACAACTGTCATTAAAAGAATTATTATATATATTACAACTATGACACATGAGACTAAAATATTAAACAAGAAATTATTACTATATTTTGATGAATGAAATGTAGAAAACAGGATTCGGTAGTTTAAGCCAGTCAACTGTAGCATGCACATGATATTTTGTTATGCCATAAAACGTCAGCTGTACAATTATTGTCAAAACAGATTTCCTGTGATTATAAATTATAACATCCATTAACGCTATGTAGCTACTTTTGTTTTTAAATGCTCAGGAAAAAGAGAACTATGAACGGTCCTATTTAAATTATATATATATATATATATTATATATTAAACTGACAGTGTATACCTAATATGAAGAATCATCGTCTAAATGATATCTTAAAATATCCTGATGGCGAGTCAGAGTCTACCGTACGACATTGGATATTAGATAGACGAAAATTCTTCCATGGGGTATTATTCAAAGTATATAAGTGAGTATTTATCTGTTCATCTATTTATATATAATATGTGTACGTGTACTACTTAAGTATAAAGTATAATAAGTACATAACGCAAATTTATTATTTCGAAACAACAAGAGGGTACAATAAATAAATAAAAGCTCGAATATAAACATGTTTTCAAAAAAATATACAGTATGAACTGCATAAAATTTTAAATTCTTTAATTTTATTCCATTTTATTCAATTTTATCTGTAAAATTAGAAATACACATGTTTTGAGACTTGAGACTTCAATATTATAATTTATAATATACTCATACATCATACACAATCAATTGTTACTCTTTCAACTAGGGCTTTTATTTCTTGTATTGTAACAAAAACATACAATTTAGCACATATTCCTTTAGAATTCTTGACATAATAATAGTTTTTTTTTGTGGTTTTCAGTTTTTTTTTCAGTTTTTTTTCACTGTCTTGTTCATTTTTTGAACTCAACTTAGTATTTTAAAATAGCAGATTATATTATGTAGAGTATAAATGTATGGCTTTCTGGATGCAAAATGTTTTGCTTACTTTCAAAAATCCTTTTGAGCAAACAAATAACAATATTAAACATTGTACATTTATAATATTTGTACCTATGCCCTTTTCATGCGCAAAGTAATAATTAGTGTGGTAAAAAATAATCTTACGACATAAAAACAAAAGTTTTGTCTTTTCCAAAGATTGGATACTTTTCAAGCTGCTATATTGATTACATTTGAAAGATAATTATTACAAAGAGGTAACATATATCATATGTATATACTCATTACTCATACAGTTATATTTTATAATCTATAATCTAAAGTTCAAAGTGTACATATTGGTTAGTTAGATATCCAAATACGTAGTATATTAAAACAACCTTCTATGTTTTCTGCACCCTCACGTGTAGAATGTAGACAATATAATATGTGTACCTATGTATGAGAAAAGAACACATGAAACATACATAATATTTTGATAATGTATAATGTACTTTGACAATTGACAATCTATAGATTTATATCTGAGCCTATAGGTACTTTGCGCTTAAATAGATACACGTAGTATAATACACATAAATAGATATAATAGATAGAATAATGAATAATCATATTATAGATTTTATACGGTGATGACAGTGTTTTACCAAATACATCTATAATATAAAATATTATACCTCTTATACCCATCTCAAGTTCATAGAAATGTCATACACACTTAATCATTTTCCTCAATATCTTGTATAATACGTCCTTTTTTCAATTTGACTTGATCGTTGTTGTTCTCTGAATTTTCATGATTAGCACAATCTTTAGTATTATTATTGTTGTTGTTGTTGTTATTACTAGAAGTATTAGCTGTAGGACTTGGAGAATGGATGACTTTGCCTTCTTCATCTTTTTCATTATTATTATCAGTGTGTTGAATAGTGGTTGAATTTGTGTTGGCAGTACTGACAATAGGTGATGGAGTTTTCCTGGAATTTCCTGATAGATTGATGGGAAAGGGTATAAAAATTGGAATGGGGATAGGAATAGGGATAGGAATTATAGAGGGGCACGTAGGGAAATGATGATGATGATGATGTTTAGATGTTATACATGATACACAAGGTTGTGTTTCATCTACAACAGTTTTTGAACTCTGGTTTTTCTCTACTATTTTAAATTTATTCTTATTACAACATTTCATGTTCTCATTGGCATTGTCATGTTCTTGTACATTATCATCATTGTCACTCTTTTCATTCATATGACTTGTCCTATCTTGTTCTTCCTCTCCTTCTTCTATTTCTACTTTGTTACTACTAGAACTTTTGAATACAGGTGATTTCTTTTTACGAGTTGATGACCAAAGTACGGCATGACTAGTATTCGTACTACTCATGCTAATATCATCAGATAGGAAACATTCTTTGTCATCATCATATGAAATGCGTGTATTTACACCCATTTCACATTTAGTTATAGGAAAAATTTGTTGTACCTGTTGTTGTTGTTGCTGATGTTGTTGCTGCTGATGATGGTGATGATGAGGATGGGTTAAATGTGGAGGGAATGGGAAACCAGTGAGAGGGAATGTAGGATTAGCCATCATTCTTGGAATTGAGAATGGTGGGGAAATAATATTTGGATTCGGCATTTGTCTAGACATGGAAACACGGGAATTGTTATGATGACTATTTCCTCTTCTAGTACCAGAACGAGAGGATGAAGATTCTCTATGATGATGTTGATGTTGATGTTGTTCACGGCTGGAAATATTTGACATAGATGATGGGGAAGGATGAGAATTTGGATTCGGATTTGGATTTGGGCTAAAACAAACACCAGCTAAATTCATTGGGAAATATTCAGAAGAAACTGGAGATCTTAGATTCTGCTGCTGACTCCCACTCGATGCTGGAACTGGAATTCTACCTCTTTTTCTTGGTGGTGGCCCTGTAGCTAGTGAAGAAGAAGAGGAAGGAGTAGTAGTAGTAGTAGTAGTTGTTGTTGATGAAACTGGGGAAAAGAAAAGGGGAGATGATGTTGGAGTTGAAACAATAACTGGAACCGTGGAAGCTGAACCTCCTGTATTACTTCGACTGCCAGAACTTGAAGAGGATGACTGCATGGATCTGGATAATGTTGCTAATAAACTATTTCCATTTGATTGTAAATTACTACTACCACCACTACTACTACTACTTCCTTCACTGTTAGTACTACTACTACTGTTTGGAGTTGTCCTGCTTCCACTTCCAATTCCTACTGTTGTTGTTAAAATGGGTTTACTTGTACCCATACTGTGTTTCAACCATAATTCAGGAGTTACAAGATCTTTGGATGAGGAATTACTCGTTTTCCCTTTGTTGTCTTTATTCACTTCCTGCAATTACATAATGTAACATACAAATATTATGCATCAAACAATGGATTAAGTATAAAAAATTTGACATTTTATTGATGAAATTCCTATCTAAAAGTTTTTAGAGTTTACAATTAGTCATTTTAATAAAATACCTTTAATTGATCTAAAGACAAATGGGCGGAAGTTTCTTCGCAAACCTTGACTGAAGTCATGTCTTCACAAAAAACTCTGACTTTAAACTGTGTCAAACATTGTGGTGAACAAAACTTGGATTCATCTACTGTTGCTCCATTTAAAGTGAGAATACTCTGGGCTGACGCCGAGGAACTACACCAAACGCAGGATGCTCTTTTTTTGAAGGAATCTCGACGGAAGAGGTCAAAACAAATCTCCGAACAAAAATCCTTATGAACTCCTTGATTCTGAGGGTCACTACTTTGCTTCCCACACCATGTACACGAACCAATTTGGGTGCTGGATTTTCTCAGGTCCAAAACTTGTTCTGATCCCGAATCCTATTTATAACAGGGAAAAAAGGTACAAATTCAATTATTTTTGCCATTCACAATTCACAACATGGGCAGTCCTTATTGCACACGCTTTATCATTTATCACGTTAAAAATCACATCAGTAACGTGTGAGTAGTCAAATGTGTTATTTCAAAGAGGCCAATTTATATTAAAATAGATGGACTGCTGATTTCTCTGAACAATATGTTCTGCGGAATACATAAGAAAACAATATGGAGAAAACGTTGGATGCAGCATGACCAGTATGAAGTAATGTCATAATTACTAGTACTGGTACAAGAAGTTGTAAAAAGTTCTATGTAAAATGAATTTGTAATTTGATCCCTAATCTCTGATTCAATTCAGTTTATTTCGCAATATGATGAAGATCGTCGTCCTCGTCATTATTACCAAATTCAGAGAGAAGAAGAGACAGTTCATTAACTTACTCTTTTATATTATTAGTACTGTTATTATTATTCTGATTCTGATTCGGGTCCATGTAATACATTATGCATTATGTTTTTGTTGTGAGAGTATCAATTATCAATGTTCTCCTGTTTGTAATTTGTATAGTTCAGTTCAGTTGTTGTTACTGTACTGATGAGAGGTTTATCTGTATGTGCACATTGTTTACTCCAAGAAAAAACAAGAGAACAACGTGCCTTGCAAGTCAGGTGGAGGGACTGAGCGACCAAAACTGTTTTGACTGATATGTAACTACAACTGAAACTCGTTGAAAAAGTGAATAATAACTTTCTCCTTCTTGATAAAAGATAAAAGACAGCCTACTGTGCTTTTATAATATTTTCGCTCCCCGCTCAGTTGTGAATTGTGACGACACAAGGGTCATTTGAATATTGAATATTGTATAATAATCTTTGAATTGATATGTTGAAAATTATTCTGTGAAATCAAATCCCGTTTGTAACAATTAGAGACGACTGTTAGCTGTTACAACAAGGACGCTCTGGGTTCTAGATTCTAGATTCTATAATAAATAACGGACGGTCGTACTTGTTCTTGTACTCGTACGGTCACATTTTTCCTTTCTACTAATGAGCCTACTTCTTGGATTCAATTTCCTTCTACTTTTACTGTTTTCCCTTTCACTCTCGTTGCCTTACACGCACAAGACATGCAAACCGTTGAGTTTTGAATTGAGTAATCGACCAAGAATTTTCGACCTTTCATGCTTTTCCTCTCCACATGTTGCTATCAAAACTATCAGACCGCGTGCATTCTTTTTGTATCCATATTCCATATAATATGATATGCAAATACAAATGTTTGTAAAAGAAAAAGTCCGGTATGGAAACTCAATCTCCTGATAATTAACATGATACTTTCAACTTTCTTCAAGTTTTCCAGTTTCGACCATTCTCAATTCTCATCATTATAATATCGTCATGTTTTTATGAATGTGTCGAGTGTAGACTGTAGACTGAAGGAAAAAGATGAAGGCACATTTTTTCCATCGATTAACTGCTGACCGTCGACCGTCGACGGTCGTAGGTTGATTACATATATGTATGAGACAACAATTTTCTACATTAAATAATATCACATGTGCGTGAACCGTAAATGGTAAACGTAACATCTTTCGTCATGCATGATAGATCATACAACATTCCAAATACACTATGCACAATACACACATAATCTATGCAAACAAAATGTGAATTTTTACAACCAAGAATCAAGAATCCAGACACAAGATTGGTACACACATTTTGACCGCTTTCACATTTCAGTTTCAGTTTTCACATGTTGTTACATAAGTATTCTGGTGTTTGCATCTATTAGTAGTTTGTCACATTGTCTCAGCGTATTTACTATTTACAGAATTTACACGCTCCCTCAAAGCACAAGGCTGTATTCAAATTTAAGAGTACAAGGCGTCTGGATAATGTCATTTGATCCCCTGCATTTATAGATAGATACATGGAACTGTACATTACACATTGATGAAAAATGATACCTTGAGTCTTGAGCCTTGACTGAAGCGACCGTTAAAAGGTGTTAAATGATTGCACAAAGAATGTTTCCCATAGAATCTCTCTGTTCTGGATTCTGAATCCTGGAGCACACGCAGCATAAAAAATATTATGTAAAGGATTTACATGGAAAAATCAGGAAAAACTAATTGTAAGAGTCACTAAACACTGAACACTGAACTTTGATGACTAATACAGAGGAACGTTCAAATTGATTAATTATTCATGTTTCATGTCCGTCCTCTATCATTTGAATTTTGATCCTAAATGCTAAGTGGATAATGGATAAGTAAATGGAAAGCCAGTAGAAAATGAAAGAATTTAATTCATTTGATCATCTGACATCCGAAACGGAAAACTGAAAACAGAGAACAGAAGAGTCTCACTTTTCTACAGATAAAATTTACAAAAACTCTCTTGATTTACTCCTTACTCTTGTATTCAACATTCAATAATACAACGATGCCGATGTACATAGTACATACACAATTTATTATGTACTACATTTTCACGTTACAACTTACAACATTTTACAATAAAAAAAATCTTTAATTTTTTCAATCTTCATTTATGAAATAAAAAACACATTTAAATTTTTTATCCTTTGAAGTTTTAATTTTCTTTGATGTAATTCAACACTGCAGCATGTCCTCAAAGTCTCTTTAGTTTCTATTCATTGATTTACCTTTCTATTTTCTATTCACCTTTTACCCGTTCTCTTTCCAATAATTCAAATATGAATTCGATTCTCTAGTCTCGAGTGTTTACATCTGATATCTAACATTTTGCATCCCTTTAGTTCTTATTTGTATTCAGTATTGAGTATTGAGTACTAGATATAGCATGATGAAAATGAGATGACATTGGAGCGATTAGCGATAGAAAATAGAAAGTGGAAGGTCTGTTGTCTGTTGTTTGTTATTGGAGAAAATATTATGCACACACATTTTATTTCTGAATAAAATATAAAGCAAAATAGAAGAAAACACGGAAAAGGAGTATAGTGTCCTTTATGCTTTATGTAGATTATAGATACATATGTAAAGCGTAACAGTAGGTAATAGGTACCAAGTAAGATATCATGATTTTATTATACCTTTAGATTAAACAATATGCACTGTACGCTTTACACTCATCATAAAAATTAAGGGAAAGACAGTAAAAGAAAAAGGAAATGAGAAACTTGGAAAGAGGAAAAATTTCTTTTCTTCTTTTCTCCCTTTGATTTTAATACTAATCGATCTTGCGTATATTCTGTTTTCTGTAGCATCCCTCCAATATACAATACGTTATGTATGTTGTACATTCTATCGCTTACAACGAAAAACCTAACAGTGAAATAAAACTCGTGTTGACTGTCATGTTTTGCTGTTTTATTTTCAAATCTCCAAATTTTGACTAGCCCTTAGAAGTTGTAAAATGTAAATTTCTGGATTTATAAGCTGTAATAATGTGCATTATGTACTATGTGCTATGTGCTATCCGTTTTCGTGATTCTTGATTCGTAATTCGTACTGTATGACGTTTTACTATTTTTCTCCGACAAATAAGACAAAGCTCAGCAGTCACTACTCCGTATTTTATACCTTGTACATTAGACATAGTGCATAATAATTGTTGTTATGTAACATCCTCTGCATCGTTTTTTTGTGCTTTGTGTTTTGTATTTTGTACTTTGAACTTTCACATAGTCGACATTCGACATTCAAGATTCCAGATATACATAGATTACTTGTAACTTGTAACTTGTAAATACATAAAAGAGAGAATGTATAGAGTATAGACTATAGACAGATGCAGAATTCAAACAGAACTCCAAACAGACATAATATAGAAAATAGAATATAGATAGATACACAATACACACTTTTCAGTTTCAGTTTGTACTTAGCTTACTTGAAACTTGAAGGAAATGGAAGCTGCTGTACTTGCACTTACTACTTACTCGGATTCGGATGGTATTATGCATGTACAGATAGTCAACCATCTAGAATCTAGAATCTACGTGTCCTTTTACACATTATACATAATATTAAAAGGAGCTATACATTAGTAAGTCCGTATTCCGTATTATGTATGACAGAGTCAGCAGCAGTAGATTAGAGTTTAGGCTACAGTGTGTAGAGTGTAGAGTGTACAGTGGTGTAGTTTTACTCTGTACTCTGTGTATTACAGAGTGGAGAGCAGAGAGGAAAAGACAGGCAGAGAGCAGAGAGAAGAGATTGTATTTCACTGGTTTATTATTTCGGTTCTATATCGTGTTCCTACCCGGGTTTTGTATTTCCAACTTCATATACAAATGCTCTCATCTCTCTTTCTCTCTCTCTCTTTCTCGTGATATTTGATACTCTTTCCTCTCTTCTTTCCATTTTTAGATCGGATTACTAAGCTAGTATCCCCTCTGCTTGCTTGACAACACAAGAGAACAGAAGAGACCAGAACAGAACTGTAAAGAGTACAGAGTACAGAATACAGAATACAGAATAGAGAAGAGACAGAAACAGAGAAATGAAAAAAATACAATCCTTGTCTACCTCTTTTACCATTCTTTCCTCCTCTAATTAAGTTCCAAGTTCCATCCAAAAAGTTCCTACATCCAACATCCAACATTCAACATCCTACAAACTATAAACTACAAACTACAAATATATTATGTACAACCTACAACAACCAACAACTTTCTCTCTCTTTTGTATGAAATTTAACCAGCAAAGAGCAAAGCAAAAGAAGATACAAGTATCCAAAATCCACCATCCACCATCCAGCTCAAAGAACACAGGGAAAGACAAAATAAAAAGGAAAATGATTTAATTTTACATTTTACAGTTGTTTTTTTTCGACAGTTAGTCAACAAGATCACGATTCAAGATTCAAGATTGCCATTTTCTCTGTGAGACAGGCGTCATTAAAATTTAAAATACCGTTGTATTTAATTTTTTAATATTTATCGTTTATTGTTGTTCAGGATTAGGGAGTTGGAAAATTGAAAATTTTCAGTTTTCAGTTTGACATGAATCGTACATATGCTTTAATAACATTCAGAATAGATATGGCTGTAAATACAAAATATCAAATGAAAATCTAATGTGCATTTATGATGTGTATTTACATAGACAGAGGATTTGTGATCCTATTTCCTATTTCTATAAAATGCGAATAAACTATGATATAAAATATAAACTATGGTTTACAACATAAATACACCTCGTTATTCTTAATATTATGGATTTATGATATTATTACAGGATATTAAATTACAAGTGGATGATATGGAAAATTCACAGTGTATTTATTAGACTTTATTACATTGAATACTGCATGTTTGGAGTTTGGAGTTTGGAATTTAATTGAGATCTTTCATACATTTGTTTAAAATTGAAATGGAGACACACACACACACACACACGGATAGTCACTCACTCGTTCCCTCGTTCACTTGTGCATGAAATTAGATATATCTATGAATATTGGTAATATGATACCTGATACTACTCTGTACTACATAATATTATACAATTCTATACTCTTGACTTGATCTCTTCTCCCTCTTTGTAAATTACATATTGTAAATGTGTAATATGTACCACTGATATACTGTTTTTTTCTTGTTTTTTTTCATATAGTCATCTCATCTCCGTATTCAGTATCAATCAATCATGAAACATGAAACATCAAGTTAAAGTAGAGATGTAGTTTTTTTTATGGAAAAATCACTTTTCCAAGTTTTTCCTTTCTCTGATACATCTGCAACCCACAATCCACGATCTACAGTCTATATTAGCAATCCATGAAACAACTCGGATACCTCATAAATTATAAATTATCATGTACCACATTTTCTTTGCATAATTATCTGTATATGCTGACCATTTATTAATTTCAACTCAACACTCTATACTCAATTGATATCGTTTTCCAATTGAATCCATAATCCATAATCTATGTAACATAATATATTGAACGTTGCACGTACAAAAATTTCCGAGAAAATTGTCTTCTACTGACTGTGTTGACTGCATGATAAATAAGTGGTGAAAAAAGAAAGGAAGACGAAGCTATTGTTACATGTGTAATATGTAGGTGGTGAAAGATGAGTGATGAGGAAATGAGTGAGGAAATGAAATGTGTGTCGAATGTCGAGAAAACAATAAAACATCTCTGTACATTCAACATATTATAGGCATTGAGTATTATAATGTTTGAGTCGTGAAAAGTATTGAAAATGTTAGATCTGATTTCCTTATTCTTCATTTTCCTTTCTTCGCCACTCATAACAAGTAACGAGTAACAAAAAGTAACAAGATGAAATCATTATACATGGTACATAAATATTGCTAATACTACACATTACACATTACTGCGTTAATTTAGTTTTTGGGTCACTTTTTCCTTTTCTACATTCATCTCGAATCTCGAATCGCAGGTCTCAAATCTCAAATCACCGAATATTTTATGCATAATCCATATTGGTTTTTTCACCATCACGTTGATTTTTTATGCATCAATTAGCAAGTATCACAGATTGCAGGGTCTGCGGTCATTATTCTTTATTTTTCTAGCCTCTCTTCTCTACTGTCTTTACCGTTTTATTTTTTCCCCTTATTTTATTTTATATTTTTTATGTTTGGTATTTGGTATTTCCTAATAATGGTGAATATTGAATATGAAAATATCGTTAATCGTGTATTTGACTAAAACGGGAAAGTTGCTAGTTACTACAAGAGAAGGATTATAGGAGATGATGATGATGAGGAGAGAGTATATGGAATCCGAGAAAGATACGAGAAGCTGTATTCTGCATTCTGTGTGCCGCGGATCTTGTATCTTGGTTTATTTGGACTTTCGACTTCGACAGTTGTAGAGTCCGTACATTCTACAGTCTACAATCTACAATCTACAGTCGAGTTATTTGATAGTATCAAGTGTACGGTAAAATAATACGATACACTATACACTATACATACTTACAATTTACAATACATGATACACAAGTCTAACGCGGAACAGAAGATGAAGAAGACGCTCCTCATCACACTGAACACTGAATGTAATATCAGTAAAGAGAATGGAAAATATTTACACTCGTTATGAGTAGTAGATATTATTGTATACAATTTATAATTTAGGCAAGTATGTTGCATGTGTCCAATGTACATTCCTAATTTCTCATTTATATCTTTAATCTTTATCTATGTCAACTTTGAGCTATTATATATTTAATCTTTTACCGTTCCAAATTACAAATATTCTGGATCCTGGATACAAAATACAAAATGCAAAACGGATGTGATAATAATAACTTGACTTGACTTGGTGTAATTTGATCATTGCACACAATACTGAAAACTGAAAGCGTTTATGTTTATACTGAATGCTAGAACATGCCATCTTTTATTGTTCTACATCAAGTTTTCTGGAAATATTTTCTAGATTCTAGTTTCTCTTGGAAATGAACATACCTCTGGATTAGAATCTAGCATCTCCTGCTTAATGCGGACGCTGTTTGTCATTGTTCTGTTTGACCAGGATTTTTTTGTCTTGTGACTCGTAACTCGTGACAGTTGATTATCAGTAGAGTTGATTTTGAATTTGATAGTATGGCTTTGATTTGTAGTTTGCTGCTGACTTTTGAAATTTCTGATATTTTGTCTTCCTCTTCTGCTTCTTCCCAGTTCCAGAGTCAGTCAGTGTCGAAAGACGGTTATTAGAACGGTTATTCTCAACGGTGGATAGCATATGTATAACAGTTTTTGTCGCTGTGTAACATTGTAAATTTTGATTAGAAATTTCTAACTAATGAACAAAACTGATTCTTGCATTTGAATTCACTGACATGACATGAGCAATGACAAAGCCTACAAAGCCTGCTGATTTTTGAAAAGGAGTTGTCATTTGCTGATTTGTTGTAACAATAAAGTCCAGTATGAAGTACTTAGTAGTAATGCAGTGAGAACTTTTGCCTGCTTTTTGGTTTTTTCCAGTGCTCACATTTTTCCATTTAACTCCATGCAAATGCATCATGGTTTTTCAAAATCTCTATTTAATTCTTGTTTGAAAAACCATGATGTATTTTCATAGAATTAAATTGAAAAATGTAAACACTGGAAAAAACCAAAAATATAAGCTGAAGTTCTTACTGTACTGTAGTAGTAAAAAAATTACTCTTTTTCAACCTTTAATTGACCAAATAAAGACGTCGGGTTACCCGGACATTTTACCAAAATACTATAGTTGACATTACGTCCAAAAGACCAAAATCAGAGTCCATAGGACGTCTTTCTCTGGTAAAAATATAGTTGATGAACGGTTGAATATCAGTAATCTGGTTTCTTGGGAACTCAAATCATACACAATACACTAATATAATAATAATAGTGTGTAATAATGTTAGTTTTGAGTTTTGAGAAAGAATGTTGTTTTATGATTTCACTTTTGTCTTAACTCTTAACTGCTGGATGTTGGATATTGGATATCCTACTTAATGTATGGCGTATGTAATGTAAAATGTAATGTACACAATACACAAGCTTGAACATTGAACATTGAACAATGAATGAATGAAACTGCAGCTTTGAACTTGAAGGTTGATGTTGATAATGTTATTGGTTATTAGTTATTAGTTATTGGTATTTGGTATTGGTATGGGTGCATAAAACACTCAAGTACGTGCACAATGGTGAATAGTTTTGAACATTCAATGTAATTTTATGGAATATCTAGCCAAAAATCAGTTAGACACTTGTCATTTGTCCGTTAGATTTGAAAATTGAGGTTTGAGGTACCACACCGAATTCGGCAAGTCGGGGAAATCTTCTGAAGGATCTTGGATTCTGCAATAATGACAAATTACACCGAAATGGGGTACTTGAGACTTGAGAGGTCTAAATAATATATTTTCAAATGGTACGAGACCAAATTTTTATGTGACGATTTATCATTGTAGTCAAAATTTATAGTGGCCAATAATTATTGTCTATTTTTCCTGTGCTGAAACGTCAAGTGTCAAACTGATTCTTGATTCTTGATTCTTAATTCTTACCCAAATGGTAAACAATAATTGTTATGAGCTCACTACAAACTACAAACAAATATTATTTATTAGAGATTACAGAGGGTGACAGAACATGTCGAACTATGCAGATGCTCTATATTTGGTACACTGTCAACTGTACACTGAGAGATGAGAGATTGGATTGGTGATAACTCTGTACTCGGTCGCTGTGTGAGCGAGGTGTGTGAATGGTTCGAGTGGAGAGAAGAGACTGAAAAATCCGATTCGGATTTCTCTCTCTTTTTCGACTATTTGAGTATTTGAGTATATATTTGAGTAAGTAATATGAACTTGAGACTTGAGCCTGACTACTGAAAACTGAACGCGCAAGTAGGTACATGGGTAAGTAGTAAGTAATGTAAGCAAGTCGTAAAAGTCTTTATAGTTTACAATACATAATATACTGATATTCCATATCCATCCGTATTCCGTATACATAACGTCATATCATCAGTACAGTATCGTGTATTGTATATCGTACTTCCAACTATTACAAGTATTCACTCTCTCCTGCATTCTACATGTTACGCATTCATTATTCATTAGTTTGTCTCTCTCTCTCTAGTTTTCTACACCGCCTCCTCCTCTTACATCCAACATCCAACATCCAGAATCCAGAAGAAGTTCACATTTTATTTTTTCTCAGCAACCGTGTGTCAATCGGTAGTCAGAAAAACATGTGCGTGAACTTTAACGTGGAGAATGTATGCAGTATGGAGTATGGATAATGTGAATGTCCTAACATGCAGCATCCAGCATTTTGAGCTGTAAACTCTAAACCTTCTCACTTTCTATAGAGTATAGAATCTCATAATGTATAATGAGCAATATCAAAATACACAATGCAGAATCTAAACTCTGGACTTTTACCTTTCCCTCTGCAATCTACTACCTAAAATTTCAATGCATAATGCATAACTGACAACCGACAATTATTGACAATTGACAGCAACATTATCAAAAATTTATGTACTTATTAGTTTTGGATCTTTAGATTTTTGTCATGTGGTCTTTGTTTTGTTTTTGTTTTTTCAAAATAACGGATTTTGAGTTTTGTGTGGGAAAATGAAGATTACCAATACATCGTCCATCGGCGTAAGTACAAGTATGAAGTGCGATGGGCGATGGATTAACAATTATTAACAGTGACACGTAACACTTGGTAATTCGTAATATTTAGCTCTGACTATAATATTATGCCATGTTAAAAAATCGAGTAATTACAGATTTATGAGTTTGTCACTTGAGACGTGAGACATTGTTGTAGTTTGTAGTTTGTACTGTTAACTGTTAGTAGCGGAAAAAAGACAGGGCCAGAGACCAGAGAGGAAGAAATAAGAGACAGAAATATATTTGACTTGTTTATCACGTACATACTCCAATCTAGAATATCTAGAATCTACTGAATATTATATTCAGTTATCCAGTATCCAGTATTCAATATAATAATATAACATCTGACACTATGAGCTGTAAAACGTAAAACTCGTGTGTAATTGGACCCGAGCATAATTACATGCAGTACTTGATATCCATCTTCTATCTTCTATCTAGTTTAGAGTTTAGAGTTTAGTTTTTCCCAGCATTGTCGGATCATATTTTCATTACTACTACACTTGTGTACTACTGTTTATTATTTTAGTACGTTGTACACCAACCACCAACCACCAACATCCAACATAACACAAGTGACCTATAGAATACATTGATCTATGATCTAGTTTAGCTCATTTTACAAGTTATAATAGAATAATACAATAATATTATCGTCATAATATATTATGCGACATCCGACATATGACATGATTTTCATGTTGGTATTTGGAATGAGGTATTTGCTCTTCCATTAAAATCTATATGCTAGAATCTAGAATCTAAAATGCTAAACAGTGGGAAAATATTTGGCCATAAAATTTGTAAACAATAGTGTGTAAGTTTTCAGTCACATTAATCCTATGTTTGGAACTTGGAGTTTGGACTCTGGTGTGTAGAAAGTAGAAAGGGTTAAGAGGTAAATAGCAAATACCACATAATATGTACGTGTGAACTTTGCTAGAGCAAAGAGTAGAGGGTGTGTTTAGTGTAGTGTGTAAATGGGAGATTAAACTCTCGTAATTTGTAATATTATATGCAGTTTAATGAGAGAAAACAATTACTTGGATATTTTATTAATATCATATTATGTATTAACAGTTAACAGAGGACAGAGTAAACACAATCTCTATATGTACTGCATATTGAGATTGACTTGAGTGTCATTGAGAATTGAGACAGAAGACGGAAGACATTGGAGTAGAAATCCGAGACCTTGATATCAGGACACTTGTATTATTCCTCCTTTTACAACCATTTACTTAGACATAAAAAATTAAAATGGAAAATAAATGCCGCTTTGATTTCATTCTCATTTTCCACTAGAGGATAGAGGAAAGAAAGAAGCAGTGAACAGAGAGAGGGAGAGAGAAACTGTAAAAATATTAATTTCATCATAAAAATTAAAAAGGAATGACGTCATCATCATATAACACATAGTTTTCCATATCCACAATCCATAATATTTAACACTAAGCGTATGTAAGTACACATTGTAGGTATTATATATTATATTAGATACTAGATACTTCCTATTGAGTGTTGAGTGATGAATGTATATAGCTGAAATGAAATTTGAGCAGTTAGCAGTTCAGTTGTTGATGCTGGCATTAAAAATCAGTATCTACTATTACGTGCAGTTTTCACACAATGTAATTATAACACGTCATTTAAAGAGGTATTTTTAGTAGGCCGTAATCCTTTACATAAAAAAAATAATAAACACAGGATCCTTCTCAAATAACCCAGTTTTCTAAACTCTAAACTCGAAACCCCTTGATTTATTCCCTATTAAATCTACATAAATTCTTTTGTAGTTTGCACATTGTACAACACAATGCACTAATAACAAATAACAATTAATTTTACTCGACAAGAAGTTTAGCCGAGAAGCATAAATAGAAGAAGCACGGCACAGTAAATAATCTCAAGCGTGTGAGTTTTATATGCTAGAGTAGCCAATCCACTCATCGTAAGACGTAATAATATACAAGTATAATCGGTTTTTAATAGTTTTCCATTTTCCATTCACATGTTATGTATTATGTATTGTATATTGTGTAAAGTGTAAATGGTCGAGAATTTTTAGACAAGGTCAACAATCAAAAATCCAAATGAAATTGGAAAAATACGCACGTATAATATATTTACCATTCAACATTCACTAAACTCAACAATAAAGACACATGTTCTTTTCCTGTTTACTATTTATAAACGTTTGCTGTTTGCTTATTCTTCATTTTTTTCTATGTGCATAGTTTGCATTTAATAGTTTTTAATCAAATATCAAATATCAATGATGAAAATGTTTTCGAAGAGCTTTCAAATTGTATCAACTTTGATTTGGATATGGATTTTATTCCTTTTTAAATAAAAAGTATGGAATATGAAAAAAAATTTCAGAAAAAACGTCAACATTTTGTTATACTCGGTTTATGAATTCATCTAGGACTATTATTATTTATTACTTATCTAAAAATTGGTAACGGAGTGATGTTTCTCGGTAATTTGGCTCCACTACTTTAGTACTTTGATTCATACTCGGTTGAAGTTTAGCATTTATATGTGAAATTGGCACAGCTAATGTTGCATTGAAATGCGGCATCATTTTGAAATTGGGATTTTGAGTATTATAATTCCATTTTTGGTCATTCCTAAAACTTGTATTATCCTTTGTGGTGTTCACTTGATAATTTCTGGGTTGGAGATATCTGGAAGTGCCCACAAATGATTGTAAACTATTTGGCAGTGTACCTTTTTCATTATTTTCTCCTCCTTTGACCGTTTGATTCTTGAACTCTGGAATATTAGTATTTTCAGCATCCTTTTCAATATTTTCACATTGAAAACTACATGGGGCTGATAGGGGTGGTTGGAGTTGACTAGGCATCGTGGTCATTTTTGGGATTAAAGTTCTTGGTTGTGAATATTTCACAGGATTTGAGTCTATGGGTAAATGGGAAATACTACTACTACTACTTTTGCCATGGGGAATTTCTTCTCTAGATTCTTCCTGTAAATGATGTAGATGTTGAGAGTGGATGTCATTATTTACATCTTTGGAGGAAAATAATGTACTCACTTGATTTCTGTTTGCTGCATTATTTGTAGTTACATTTGTGGTGACATTCATACTATTATTAGTAGCTGTTACATTTCTTGAAGCTGTACTAAATCCATTTGCCGTTTTAGGATGGACAAATGTCGGTAAATGTAAGCCTAATGATTGTGGGTCTGAGGCAGTTTTAGCACTCCTCGTTCCAGGGTTAGGTTGTTCATAATAATTGGAATTTGGAGTAATATTCTTTGAATTAAAGTAATGATTGTTGGGAACATTTAATTGTGGAACTGGATTCATCTGCTTATTCAAATTTTGATGTCCAATTGTGGTTTCCACTACAGATTTAATTGAACTACTCACAGCCTGGAAATCAACTGGATTAGTCCCAACAAATGGACTATGATGAGGATGAAACGTGAAACTCATTTCTGGAAAGGGATTTACAACCGCTGGTGCAGGGAACGTCGTTTGATGACGACCCAAGGATAAATTATTAATACTATTTCCTTTGATTTCAAATGGTGAAATGTATTTTTGACTATCAACAAGTGAGCTATTATTAAGATTGGCAGGATTATCATGACTTCCGTGATTCAAATGTGGTTTGAGTTGCTCTAATTCCGCTTTAAATTTTGGAGTTAAACGAGATGTAAATTCCTTGATAAAAGCACTGTGTTTTTGTTTAGTCACGTTTGGATTTTCTGGAACTTTTGTCCATTTCGGTTTTGGTTGTTCTTGCAAACTCTTTTTAACATTTCGATTATTATTGGACTTTGTCACTGTTTTATTGGAATCCGTATCATTTTCATTAGCAATACGATCGTTTTCTGGTTCATCTTTGCGATTCTTGATATCTTCAGCTAATTTCATTGCCATCATTTCTTCAAGCCAAGACATGTAATTTTTATAATTAGGTAGATCCGGTAGTGCCCATGACTGAAGATTAGCATCATTTGGATTTGGAATTGAAGGTAGTTTTGTGGATTTTGCATTTATTGTTGTATTATTCCCAGTACCTTTTGTACTTGTTGTTGTTAATGCTTTCACTGGGTTTTCCCTTATGACTTTTGATGTGTTTTTAGGAATGTCTGCATTGTGTGGAAGTAATTTTATAAATTCACTTTTTCTCCATTTTAATTTTACAGGAAGAAAAGAAGAAAATCCTCCTCCTCCAGTTTTCTTCATCTTGCTTTCACTTGTTGGCTTTGAAATGGCAGTGGATTTGGCAGTTGTAGTAGTATGATTTGCTGCTGGTTGTTGTTGTTGTTCTTGTTGTGAAAGTGAGGTTGGGAAATACTTTGGATCAACATGAGAAAATGAATCATCCTGCCGAGTGGTTGTTGCAGTTTTTACTGTTTTCTTTGAATATTTTTTATATCCCTTTTTTCTTGATAATGTGTCTTTTGATAGGATAACTGGTGGAAGCGTATCATTTTTAGATGACTGGCCTAATTTAATCCGTGGAAGTTTTGACTGCTCTTGAACTTTCTCTTTGATTAAACCTGGATTTGTATCTGTATTAGCGAGTGCTGAAGGCAAATCATTATTTGTAGTTTTTTTCACATCAATATCAATGTCATTGTCTTCTGCATTCATTTTTTGTACAGAGTTGAAGGGAACACTGGCTTCAATATTGGGAAAGGGAGTTTCTTTCATGGCTTTAGTTTTGATTGATTGTATTGAATATTCAGCTAATTTCCTATGCATTACAGCCCGGCGACTTCTAAGGTCTTTAAGAACTACTTTTGCCTGAGGCAGAGCGTTAGGGTGAGAAAGATAGTCGACCAGCTCCTTCTCAAATAACTCTAAAATTCTTAAAATTTTTATAGGTGAATTCCTCAAAAGTAGTTGATTATTGATTATAATATGTTTTATGTTTCACGAATTTAAATTATAATTTGAAAAAGTTTTATGAAAAATTGATGTAAAACGTACCCAAATTTTTGATGATTCGAGTTAATTTTTCAGGGATGGAGAGATTTTTAACTGTTTCATCTTGAAGAATATAGTGAACTTTTAATCGACCGTACAACGATCGAAATTCCTTTTCACGAGAATGTGATGTTGAAATTGGATATTGTGAAGAACTTTTTTCAGTATTATTTGACATCGTTCCTATTGTTGGAGCTAGAGATTCCTTCAATGTTCTGTTACCAGTTTTGACTCTGTTTTTCAAACACGGTATGATAATTGATCATATACTCTTTGTACTGATTGAAAATTGAATGTAAAGTTGAAATAGTCTACTTTTGTTTAAAGTTTTAGATTTACAAATGTGTGAAAAAAATTGTATTGAAACTTAAATTACGATGTAATTGTAGTTGAAATCCTAGGGAAATATTCTGATCGACGCTTACTCATCTTTTTGTGGAAATTTAGGCCTCGAAATAATTTAGTGTCTTTTGAATGCTTCTTATTTTCTTTAGGTTGAAAAATTGTTGAGCTCAGTTTCGGATATGACGATTGTTTTTCAAGTTTCTTTTTCACCATTGCCATACTCGATGTTGATTGTGGAGGATTTTCATCATTTCCAATAATTATTGACTTTTTACTTTTACTGATTTTTTGCCGTGAGGTAGTGCCAGTCGTTGAGTGAAGAGGAGGTAATAATGAAGAACCGTTGATGCTGGATTTTTTATTGACAATTATATTTAAACTACTACTTGCATTAGTATTATTAGTCTGTCTTTTTCTTGTCAAGCTAGTGTAGTTATTAATAACTGTAGAAAATGGACGCGTAGGATAAGTAGAGCTCATTGCCAAAGGAGAGACAAATAGTCCTGATTTCCTACTATTATTGGGATGATAATGACGATAATGGTGGTTACTAGTTTTAAGATTCATGTTTTTAGAAGTATCACCAGGAAGACCAGGTATACCAGCACCTCTGTGTATGGACTTTTTTATCATCTGTAGTAAGAGTTTTGCTTCTTGTTTCCCTTTGTACTGTGGTTCCAAAAAATTGGTGAAAGCATTTCCTAGTGAAGAAACAGCACCAATAGAATTCTAAGACAAAAGATTATAGGATTAGATAGCAACTCTTTAAATGACTTTTATTTTAAATTTTACGCGTAAGATTAAATGGTACGTACCATAATTTTTATAGCACTGATGTGATGAAAATGATTAAGGACTTTTACCAGAAGATTTTTATGCTGAATACATTCATTACCTCAGCACAGCATTAGCATTACATAATCGATTACAGGAAAAGAAATACGAAGTAAAAGAAGCACGTGTGTGAAAAATGAAAAATCAAGAAACTTGCAAAATTTTTAAAAATGAGATGCAACAGAGAGTTCTCTATACTCTACTCTAGAAATAAAATAATGTATCACATTTTAAGGTGAATATAGAGTTCGCTTCACGTAACGTTCTCTGTACATAAAGATATGGGCCATTCACGTAACGTAATTTCCA